>JBBPDB010038760.1:0-11487 GCA_037974465.1 Brachypetersius altus | reverse complement strand
TGCCACAAACAGGAAGTTAATATCACCAACCATTCCCATTTTATTAAGGTGTATCCATATGAATGGCCCACCCTGTAAATAAAAGCTGAGAAATGTTTTTTTCCCTCAATAATGTCTCTTGTACATCGTTGTTATATCTTTTTGGAGACACCTATGTCATTTCCCGTCAAAATATAACTTGCTGTTGGAATAAAACTAAGTCAAAATTTGCCAGGGGTATGAATAATTACACCCATTCTAGTGTTGAGCTTGACTGAAAGGACCAGTCCATTGGAATCAGGCTCTGTCTCAAGGATTATTGCAACCAGGAGGGAGCACAGGTTTGGTGTTTTAGTAGAAGGATGTGGTTTTGGGGTAAGTGGTTCCAAAAGGGTTAGAGGAGGCTGTGGTGATTGGGTGGTTGTTAAGGATGGCCTCAACCTCACAAAACAATGTCTGGAGACCTTCATCTATGTTTGTCACGGTACTGAAATTTTAAACTCTATAGGATGCTAAGGATGGTATACTATTGTATACTATACTATTTTGGAAAGTTGTGTTTTAGTCTCTTTTTTTAGTAATGCAATTCTATTTAACCCACTAAATATAGTATAAGTATAGATTCTAGAATGTTCTTGTCAAAATTATTTCACAATTCAACCAAGGTTACTCTTCACCCTCCGTGTGTTGGCCTATACATACATACATACATACATACATAGATACGCATATACAGTACTGTGCAAAAGTTTTAGGCAGGTGTGAAAAAATGCTGTAAACAAAGAATGCTTTCAGAAATATAAATAATGATTGTTTATTTTTATCAATTTACAAAATGCAAAGTGAGCGAACAAAAGAAAAATCTAAATCAAATCAATATTTGGTGTTACTACCTTTTGCCTTCAAACCAGCATCAATTCTTATAGGTACACTTGAACAGAGTCAGTCAGGGATTTTGTAGGATTATAGTCAGGTGTATGATAAGCCAGTTATACCAAACAGGTGCTAATGATCACCAACATCACATGTAGGTTGAAACACAGTCATCAACTGAAACAGAAACAGCTGTGTAGGAGGCTTAAAACTGGGTGAGGAACAGCCAAACTCTGCTACCAAGGTTAGGTTGTGGAAGACAGTTTCATGTCGTGGCAAGATTGAGTACAGCAACAAGACACAAGGTAGTATGCTGCATCAGCAAGGTCTCTCCCAGACAAAGATTTCAAAGCAGACTGGGGTTTCAAGATGTGCTGTTCAAGCTCTTTTGAAGAAGCACAATGAAACGGACAACTTTGAGGATCGTGGCCAAGGAAACTTAGTGCAGCAGATGAAAGACGCATCAAGCTTATTACCCTTTGAAATCGGAAGATGTCCAACAGCGCCATCAGCTCAGAACTGGCAGAAACCAGTGGGACCCAGGTACACCCATCTACTATCTGGAGACGTCTGGCCAGAAGTGGTCTTCATGGAAGAGTTGAGGCCAAAAAGCCATACCTCCGACGTGGGAACAAGGCCTAGCAACTCAAGTAGGCACGAAAACATAGGAACTGGGGTGCGGAAAAGTGGCAGCCGGTGCTCTGGATTTGAAATATTTGGCTGTAGCAGAAGGCAGTTTGTTCGTCAAAGGGCTGGAGAGCGGTACAATAATGAGTGTCTCTGCGCAATAGTGAAGCATGGTGGAGGTTCCTTGAGCATTTGGGGCTGCATTTGGAGTTAGAGATTTAATCAGGAATAATGGTGTTCTCAATGCTGAGAAATACAGGCAGATACTTATCCATCAAGCAACACCAGGGAGGCGTATGATTGGTCCCAAATTTGTTCTGCAGCAGGACAACGACCCCAAACATACAGCCAAAGTCATGAAGAACTATCTTCAGCATTAAGAAGAACAAGAAGTCCACAGAGCCCTGATCTCAACGTCATTGAGTGTGTCTGAGCAAATGTTTGGCCACCCCTTGATTAATAACATATTTTGGTCATTTTTTTTTTATTATTAAAAGATGTAAGTCTCTCTAGGACACATGCACAGTATTTTCAGAAAACATTGATGCAGAGTTACTTTTTATGTCATAAATTTAACAAAGATAAAAAAAAAAACATTATTGTGGCACTCTGCAAAAGTTTGCACCCTACATAATCAGTACACCTTCTCTGGCAGATATCACAGCTTGCAAACGCTTTTTATAGCCAGCTAAATGTCTTTCAGTTCTCGTACTTGGGATTTTCTCGCATTCTTCCTTGCAAAAGGCTTCTAGTTCTGTGATAGAGGCTTCTAGATGCTTAAGATCTACCCACGGATTTTTTGTGATATTTAAATCAGGGGACCGTGATTGCCATTCCAAAACCTTCAGCTTGCGTCTCTTGAGCATTGGCCGCTTCTTTAAGACTACAGGTGAAACAACGTTTCATCAAGAAAAATAATACAAAAACTTCATAACTATCACTTTTTTATTCATGTGAAACAGAAAATGCTCATAATAAGGTTGCTCTCCTAATTTCAGCTCCTTGATCGCGTTATAGTTGTATACGGCTCTGGTCAAAAACGGGAAACAGCGCCTCCCCTAACTGTGGTGAAACAGAGAATTTCAGTGAATGATGTTTCACAGCGTCCCCATTCATTTCAATGTAAATCTTCTCAGAACCCGGCAGATTGTTGATTTTAGAGGTTTCAATGGACTCTAATAGTAAATGAGTCTCTCCCATGAAACAAGTGACTGCCTTCTGTGATTGGGTAGTTCTCCACTTCAAAATGACTGACATAACACAGTGGCCAATCACCGCCTTTTTTCACTTCTTCCTATTTTATGTACTGACCTTGAGTGTGAGACTGAAGCGTCATGCATAACAAAACGTGTAACATATGCACAATGGAATGAGTAAAGAGCAGGAGAGAGAAGATACATCAAAATGTGAGGAAGCAAAAGCAGAACATGGAAATCAAGCTGCCCGGGGATGAAGGGTGGTTTGTTTCACCAAAAATATTGAGCCGCCACTGACAGTCAACATGAAAATAAAACAAAATAAAACAAATACTGATGCCTTGAATGTTCTGGTAAACTGAGAGTAGGAACAGTTTAAGCTGTGGCAGGATGACAACCTGCAGTGCTAGCGTTAGCCATGTTAGCTAGCAAAGCTGCTACTTTGAGGTCATTAACTAACACCTCCTGTGTAGTTCTAGGATGATTTCTCACCTTTCTCAGAATCATTGACACCCCACGATGTGCAATCTTGCGTGGAGCCCCAGACCGAGGTCGATTGATGGTCATTTTATGCTCCTTCCATTTTCGAGCAATTGTACCAACAGTTGTCACCTTCTCTCCCAGCTTCTTGCTAATGGTTTTGTAGCCCATTCCAGCCTTGTGCAGGTCTACAATTTTGTCTCTGACATCCTTGGACAGCTCTTTGGTCTTTCCCATGTTGGAGAGTTTGGAGTCTGCTTGATTGATTCTGTGGACAGTTGTCTTTTATACAGGTGACTAGTTAAGACAGGTGTCTTTAATGAGGGTGACTAATTGAGTAGGAGTGGTTGGTTGGTGTTCAAATACTTATTTCACTCAATGAAATGCAAATCAGTTTCTATCTTTTATTTAAAGTTATTTTTCAATTTTCCTTTTGTGTGCTATCTGTCACTGTTAAAATAAATCTACCATTAAAATGATACTGTTCTGAGACTTTTCATTTCTTTGTCATTGGACATATTTACAAAATCAGCGAGGGGTTAAATACTCATTTCCTCCACTGTATATCTATGAAATTATACCTCTACTAGTAAAGCTGAGTAATTTAATGGGCAAGTTTAGAATCCTGATATCTCCAGAATAAAAAACATCCTCCACTGCAACCACTGAACATCCAAGGCATGGACATTGAGGCCGTGGAGAGCTACAAGTACCTTGGTGTCCATCTGAACAATAATCTAGACAGGACTCACAATTCAAATTCTCTCTACAGGAAAGGGCTGAGCAGGCTGTACCTGCTGGGGAGACTCGGGTCTTTTGGAGTGACTCTATGATGACCTCAGCTATCTTTTACAGTATGGTCTGCTTGGGCAGCAGCATCTCTGCTGGGGGACAGAAAGAGACTGAACAGGCTGATCTGGAGGGCCAGATTCCGCAGGTCTTTCCTTTCAACCGCGGTCAGACTCCACAACAAAGACCTTATAGATGACCTCACACATGGAAACCTCTGATCTAACAGACATGCATGTTGGCTATGACAAACTGATGGGGGAGAGGAAGTCTATTGTACCCACCCAGAGAGAAGGCGGACAGGCAAGAACTTCTGGCTAAAGATGGCTGTCACAACAGCAGGCCTCAAACATCTCCCTCTGCAGGGGCAACTGTTCTAAATGCAGATGAGCTTGTCTCCACTAGAGGGAAGCGAAGTATGTTTTTTTTGTCAGAGTTTCTAAACTGAAATATAGAAACATATTAATTCAACTAAATCTGGCTAAAGGTTAGATCTTATAGGTATTTTGTTTAGGTATAGGTTTTTAAGTATGCGTCCTCATTATAAGACCTAATAATGCACCTATCTAGGATTTCTAAATAGCTTTAGCCTTGCTTTCATGCTGACATTTGCTTTCTAAATTCTGCATCCAGTGCCTCCCTCTGTGGTCACCCTACACTGAGCATAGAAAGTATTGTAGAAGAGCACCATTAAAAAAACAAGCCTGAGGTAATTAAAAAAATCACAAATCACTAAAACTAAACTTCTGTTTCAGACAGACATCAGCAGACTGGACATGAAATGATCTGACTGATGCTCACCGAAGTTTCTATTGAAACACACCATTTACATCCTACACAGCATGGATAGGAAAAAATTTAAGTGATACCGTTACTTGATAAATTTGGGATCCTAAACCAGTAATTATATAGCAAATTGGCAAATGAATAGGGCTCCAACGATACACCAAACCCACAACTCTGTTTGTATCACCATTTTTAACCCACAATTCAGTTCGTTTCACGGTTTTTATTTTTTTGTTGGCGGGGTTCCTTTCGATTCATACTGCAGAAAAGGATTCGGTGAACCACACTGAGGAGTCGAGTTGGAGGAGCCTCTCTTGGTTCACCGCTCGGTTCAAATAAAAATGTTTAAAAAATGCTCCGCCCAGCTGCAACAATTACACAGAAACTCCAAAGTGGTTTTACCACAACCGAGCTAGACTATAGACAATTTTAAGCCCAGTGCCATAACTTCCAAGTACACACAGCGAATATATTCAGCAAACAAAGGAGTCGTGCTTGTATGTTTTTAAAATTGTGGGAGGGCTCTTTAAAACCCTAAACCCCTCAGCTATTGGTTGCAGAAAAGAAATTAACGTGAAAAAACGTGCAAAAAAAGAATGTTTCTGGGCAGGACCTGTATACTGGTCCAACCCCCTAGCTCAGGCGGGACAGGAAAGATGTTGTAGTGTAGGATCTGGACGGAAAGGAGAACTCTGGGAGTTGGAAGGGGTGTGCTGTGATTGTGCCTTCTCACACCGTGACACAGGTTCATGGATCTGAGTGTCGCAATTTCGGTTTCATATTGCATACCGTTACAGCCCTACAAATGAAGGCAAAACAAACCACTGTGAGACAGCTTATATGTACTACCATACATCCTACTGGTGGTGACAGGAGAGTGCCTTCACATTGTAGACTTTTATAAGGCGAGCACTATATCATGCTGTACAAGGTCTTTAAAAAGGGGTGCAAGCATTAATTTACCATGGCCTTACTGCAAGTGAATGTGTTGGGCACACCATTATGCCTTTGAAGCCTTTTAACTCCAACTGACCCAGAGAAGGGGTGAAAAAAATGTCTACACAACGTGTTTACAATGTTCTGTACGAGTCGTCTGTTGATGACAATTAGCATGCCAATAGAGTAAGAACAAAGGGGGTTATGGGATTGGAGGATGTGGGTGCTGGTACTGGGGCGTTCTGTCGAGGATTGTGTTGTGTGTGTGTGTGTGTGTGTGTGTGTGTGTGCGTGTGTGTGTGCGTGTGTGTGTGTGTGTGTGTGGAGGGGACCCCAAAACAAGGCCTGCGGAAGCAGACATGAGAAAGGAAGCAGTGGAGCCATTCATTTTAGGCAGATACAGGGTGCACTGTACGACGTGGCTCTAAAATGCTGTAGACAATGCAGAGGGCGTGCCATCAGACAGTTAGTGGGGGAGAGACAGAGGAACAAGAACAAAAAGAGAGAACATGATAGAATTTAAGCAAAAAAAAAAGATCTGTACCGTGGTCGCAGCCCACTTTTTGGAAAACCGACTACAAATTTGAAAAATACAAATAAACCAAGACTACACTGTAATTTGATGTGACTCTGTTTTTACCTGGCTGTTTGATATATTTTGATTAACAAGATTATATCTGAATAGGGCGTATACAAGCATATATGCAAAACATTTATTCATATTATTCATTATAAAGGATAAGATTTATGGGATTTTCATGGCTGCATAATACTTTTGCACAGAACTGTTTATCACCTTGCAATCTAAAAATCACTGCCTGGCCGCCATTGGCCAAAAACCTTGTCTTCGAGTGCGGAATGTGCTGGCCTGGATATCACAGTTCAAGACTTCATCGGGGCCATGCAAGCGCAGAGGTCCGCCAACAAAGAAATATCTGGAATAACTTTTTTAATGGAAGAGTTTTTAAAAAATCTGGAAAAGTTTTAATGTCAGGGAACCAGGCCTCTGGACTAATGGCCATTTGATCCTGTGCCGGGTCTACTAATCTTCCCAACCTCTCTTATTTCTAGGAAAATACTAATAAGACTATAGGGTTCCATAACTATGACTAAATGTTACGTCACTGAAAATCTGTTTATTCAAGTCACTTGAAAACTCAAGTATTTGGAAATGCAAAGCTCTCAAGCCAAGCTGTGGTCTGTGTGCTGCCACTAATTCTCTTTAAGCCTGTTGTGAAGGACTGACTCGGTTGAGTATTTCATTGTTTGCTTTTTAATTTCTTGTGAAACCTGGCCAAGCAGTGATCATAGCCAATTGAGGGTACAGCTGCCTAGTGGAACCCAGGAATGTGTGATCGGTCACCAGGAACATCGTGGGATTCCCTTCTGATTTCTGAGTTTGCAATAATGTAGTTTGGGAGGGTTTCTTATTGGCTGGTGATAGCGGGGGTCTTGAGAACAGGAACATGGTTAATAAGGTACAAAAATCGGCTTTCACTTGTGTACAGTGATACTGGAGGGCAGTAAAAAGAACTATTGTTAAAAAGAACTAAAACTACTGGCCTTAATGGTAGCAGCAATTCTTTATAGGGCTTTAAACCGACTTGTAGTAACTGAGTTTTATTGCCCATTTAGATGAAAGCACATTGATTTGCCAATTTAGTAAATCTGCCTCTGTACTGTTAAGCAGACAGAGGGCTCAGGCATCTAAAAAGCAAATCACTGAGGTCTAACTAGACAACAAGAAAATTAAAAATCCGCTAATATGCAAATGAGAACTGCTGGGGGTGGGGGGTCCATTTATTTTGGCCTTTATTAACTTTCCATTTATGTTCTGTGAGTTGCCACCCAGTGACTTATTTACGGTTTCCTAATAACGTTATCATGTTATGTGGGGGACATTGCAGCCAGCTTGCCCTCGCAACCCTTCTGGTTTCATTTCAGTTCTCTGATATTGAGACATCAGTAAAACACAGTAAACCCTTCTGCTCCATTTATTTCTGTGACAGCAACAACTTTTCTTTAAAGCTTTCTTGTAAAAAACAAGGATTTGGGGTGCGCCTCCCATGCTGAGGCAATATTGTGCTTAAATCTCATGCTCCGATTATCATGGCTCATGATTTTGTTTTTGTATGGAACAATTAGACTGCAGCCTTAATGAGAGTGGCACCCTGCGTCTTCACTGGGCCTGACGCAATCCTTCAACATCAGCATACAGTTAATCGCCAAATAAATAATAGCGATTAACAATTGAAATCTTTCTTATATGAGTAAAGTACAAGTCTAAAGTGGCCTTACTTGGGATTGTACGAACATCAAATTAATTTCGGAACTATAGTGTAAGTACACAACCAAATATCTACAATAAACCAAAGCGAGACTTACACCTTTCTCCTGAGTGAGAAAATATGAGCCAAAAACACGTTCACTACAAAACATAAACAACTCTTAAAGAGGACCAACCTTGATGATTAGGAGAGTTCCGATTGGCTGCCGGCTGAAAACTTGACCCAATTAGTTCTGCTGGTCTGTGATTGGCAGTTCGGTCAACGTTGTCCTGCTGAGATAAAAGTCAAAAGAGTACAGAGCTTATTTGATCACAATCCTGACTTAATAAAGAATACTCTAATTAAAGCTTGACACACATCTGCGGTCAAACAAGCATACAGACAGGCATACATTTCAAATATATTCCATGGATTTTATACATCTCTGTATGGACATTTCCAAAAACTTTTACCTGCCAGTCAACCCTCAGACATATTGTGAACATTTTGAAGTCAAACAGATGGGTCCCTTGTAAACTGGGGAATTTAAAAAACTCAACCACAGTGCCTCAAAAAGCTAATTACTTCTTACTGTGGATGTCTATAAGCTGTAACTGCCAACAACAGCTTTGCAACAAAGCATTAATGTCATTCATTTGTGGTGTGTGAACAATTTTTCCATGTTCATTTTATTTATATACACTTTTTCTCTCAAACATTGTCTAAAGACAAAAGACGTGTACTTCTGAAGTGGATACATGCACTGGAAGTATATTAAATAACAAGGAAAGTGCATTAATACTTGTTTTCCCTCACTGTTTATGGATTTCCCTCTTAACATTCTCTGTCCTCAAAGTGAAGGCCCTCCCCTGCCCGCCCCTTCCACTTCAAAGCTACATCACTAGTGATGCAATGAGCCTGTCTGAGAGGAAGAGGAGGGGGCGAGCAGGTCCTCCGCCCTGTCCTCAGAATGCCCTACTAAATCTGGAGAGGGTCATGGCCATGTTTTCAGGCGAGCCACAAGACAAAAGGCAGCAGCAGCGGACCCTGTCCACACCGAGTGCTCGACTGAGACGGGTCCCATTGTGCATCCCTTGTGACTGATGGCGCGTTCAGCTGGGAGACGCTGGTTCTCTTTCTCCGCCGCTTGTAAACAAGCGAGAACAGAACACTCAATTCAATTAGCCCGCCCTAGCCGCCGTACTCTTCTCGCACCAGCAGAGAACGTTCCAGCTTCTTGGAAGTGGTACAAAGACACGGCAAGCCGCAGAGCGGGATATCTCAGGCAGTGGTGCTGATTGGGGCCTTCACAGCAGGAGCTGGGAACAGAATGTCCCGCGGCTCGTGTTTGGAGATGGTGTTCCGGGGCCGACCGCAGAAGCTCCGAGACGCTCTCTAATGTGGCTGGGAGAGCAGCTTCAGAAAACGTACAAAATTAGAGCAGGCTCTTGTTTTCTTTCCTGATGCCAAAGCGCAAAGTTTAAAGGCAACACATGCACAAGCTTTTAAATGGTGTTGAGGGGGAAGACAACGTAACTGGAAAAGAACAACAACGGAGTTGCCAACGGATCACAGCTTTTTATTAGGTCCCTTGATTTATGCTATTTATGTCATAAAAAAAAGGTACAGCTACTCTCACGTTGTTTTAAGAGTAACGTTTGGTTATTTGGTTGACATTTGTTTGTGGTTAACATACTTTAGGCATAAAGAATAGAATGACAAACATCCAACACACACAAAAACTGGCAAACCACTTGGTTAGCCACACGCCCAGTAACAACAAGGTCTTATTTTATTACTTACCATGTACATGCTCTTTGTAGTTGAACAGTTGCAGAAGTTAGTTCATCTGTTTCTCTGCATCATTTGGTAGCCCCTTTTACCCTCTTTAACCATGCTCAGCCCCCCGGGCCCACCAGTGAGCTTGTATTATTTGAGTGGATTATTCTCAGCACAGCGGTGACACTGGCTTGGTACAGAAATGTTAGTGCTTGAATGTGCTGCACGGTGAGTGGATCACACAGAGCAGTGTTGAAGTTTTTAAGAAGTTTTTAAGCACTATTCACTCTCTTAGACCAATCAAACCTGCTGGTCCAACAGGTGTAAAGTTATTGATGACACCAGATGCTTCACAGTTTGTGGTGATCATTCATTTATTTTATTTTTCTAAATCCCTGTTGGCTGAATATTTTTGGCTGGTGGATTTTATTCAAAGCTGTGTTTTTGTTTTTTACAAAATTCCATCACACTCTAACATGTCACCGCTGTGCTGAGAATGACCCACCATCCAATAATACCCACACACTGGGGGTTCTGTAGGGGTCCTGGCTACTGACAAATTGAGTAAATGGGCCGAACAAATGGTGCAGAAAAACACATGGCCTCAGTCTAACTATATGATCAGTGCAGCTGAGTTATGAGTAAGTGACTTCATGCACTCTGGGCTGATGAAGGCATCCAACCTAAGGTTGTTGATTCATATGGTAATGGAGGAAAAATAATCTGAAGAAAAACAAAAACTATGTATGAGCTGGAATGATGATGATGTGGGAAAGTAACAAACAATTTTCACTCTGGCTCACCTTTCAAAACCTCAACAAAATGAGATTTGATTTGAAGCTAATAACGAGGATCTGTCATATGATGATGGTTTAATGGCACACTATATAACATACATAGCAACAGTGAACATTTCGAGGTAAGTAATTCATTTTGGCCTATATAATTAAAATGCCATATCTAAGTTCATCACATGGTCATTAGTGTCATTTATATCAGTGTGGAAATTAGTAGTTTATCATTTAATGCCTCTTTTTTCTCATTACAGTAGCATGAATATAAGGGATATATCCCTGGATAGCCAGACCAGGAGACAATAAGCATTTAAGCAATTAAGCATGATATTATTTAATCATTTTAAGATTACATTCATAGTTTGTTGACAGTTCTTATTTGTCTCTTTTTACCTTCATTCTCACCCACTTCAACAAGATGTATATCCTTGGAAGGTTACCTCTACAAATCTCCAGGGAAAGCATTAGCACTGGTTGTCCTCACTTGTCCCGAAAGACTAACCTACAGAGAATGCGAGTGTGAGAACATGCTGCATAGGGGGCACAAGCAGACAGAGCTATGGACTCGACTAGTCAAGTGTGACTGATCCATTCCGAGTTCCACCCAAACTCACGGCAGGAGGAGCCTCTGTCATTCTGCCTGACCGCGTCCAGCTCAGTTAATACCGGGAAAGTGCGTATGCAATATATGGAATTATTTGTAGATAAATGTCCATTTTGAATTATTTATATGATATTCAAGTCACAATAGAGAGTTTAATAATAAAACAATAAAATAAATACAACTGCAGAGATAAGGTTCACACACACACACACGCACTCACACGCACTCACGCGCACACACGCGCACACACGCGCACACACACGCAAACACACGCGCACACACACACACACACGCACGCACACACACACACACACACGCACACACACGCACACACACACTCACACACACTCACACACACTCACACACTCACACACACA
>JBBPDB010038749.1:0-11487 GCA_037974465.1 Brachypetersius altus | reverse complement strand
GAGAAAGAGAGAGAGAGAGAGAGAGAGAGAGAGAGAGAGAGAGAGAGAGAGAGAGAGAGAGAGAGAGAGAGAGAGACATCCATAGCTCACTGATTTAAGTAGAGAGCAGATTTCAAACTTTTTTCAAAAAAGAATAATTAGATAATTTCATATAATTTAATGAAATAATATTTTATTTTTGGAAGAAAACACTTTTGCCATGACATTGCCTGACATTATGGGTGCTAAGGCTCAGAGAAATAACACACGCAACATGAAGTAAACATAATAGAATTTACAGCATATTGCAACTGCTCTTTTTGTTATGAAGAGAAACAGTGTAATCATGTTCATGAATAAATCAAACATATTCTTAGTTTTTTTGTTTGTTTTTTTTACCATGGCAGCCAAGTTTTGAACCCTAACCAACATCATATATTATTGCTAGACAATGCTGGGGTACCAGTTTGTAATTCAAATTTTCCATTCTATCTTAAATAGTGTAGCAGCGTAAGTGATGTTTTCAGGGGGGATGGAAAATCTGAATAAAAATCTAATTTCAGCTTTGTGTGTGCTGGTGGAGAGTTTATTTTATTTCCAGGGTGGTACATCCTTTCAAAAAAATATATATATATGCCAAAATTGTTAGCAACAAGTCTTTCTTTTTATTCCTCATAGTCTTCAGAAACTCCCTTGTTGTCTAGGTCAATTTCTTTTCTGTGGTATAAATATATTTAACACATGTAACTTCCTTTTTTAACCAATAGATTAAACCAAAAGCTCTCAACTCATATTTGACAGAAGGTTGTGGGTATGTGCTGCTAATGAAAATGGTGACAAATGAATTAGTAGTCAGTTAATATCAAATACAGTAATATAAGACCATAATATGTTTAAAAAGCATGGATCAGTTGATAGATTGCCAGTAAGAGGACACATGAGTGCTACTACCCCAACATAGAGTGAGAGAGATGGGAAAGAAGAGACCAAAGATCATATTAATGACATTGCATTCAAATACATAGACTTTAATATGGAGTTGGTCACTCCTCTGCAGCTATAATGGCTTCCACTCTTCTTGGAAGGCTTTCCACATGATTTTCTGTGAGAATTTGTGCCCATTCATTGTGTAGAGCATTTACAAGGTCAGGCACTGATGTTGGACGAGAAGGTTTGGATCACAATCTCCATTCCAGTTCATCCCAAAGGTGTTGGATGGGGTTGAATTCTTCCACACACTGAACTCCTCCAGTCTTTATGGAGCTTGCTTTGTGCATTGGGTCACAGTCATTCTGAAAAAGAAGAGGTTCTTCCCCAAACTGTGTCCACAAAGTTGGAAGCATGGCATTGTCCAAAATGTCTTGGTCTGCTGATGCATTAAGATTACCCTTCAATGGAAGTAACGTTCTCCATATAGTACATCTAGGGACCATCCATGGCAAATCCCTCTGCTGGGATGGTATGATTAATCGTCCATTGCTGAGCACTGTTACATCTCAGATACTAGATCTAGTTGTTCATCATTTCAAGATCAACTCACTCCTGATTGACATTCCTTTGAAGGCAACTTGACTTCCAAAACTGCTTCAGAATACAACAGCATGTACAGTCTCCAAAATACCAGAATTCTCACACACTGCTTCATTGGCTTCCAAAAATGGCCCACCTCCTTCTTACCTATGTTCAGCAATGATCAGACCACAGGGCACAGATGACCCTCTTGAACATCAGTTAGAGTTATAATGACAGTTAAAGTATGAATAATTGACATTCCTATCAATGAATCCCTGTGTGTGATGGGACTGTTTGCGCAATGTGTGTGTGTGTATGTGTGTGTTTATCTCTTTATCTCGTTTACAACAGAAATGACAGTGCACCATGCTAAAACGATAAATTTACAGAATGAAGAAGGCCATTGCCTTGTTTTACTGCTTCAGTGCAATTACCAATAGCAGCCCGATATCACCAATACACATACAATATGAGAAAACATACACACACACACACACACACACACACACACACACACACACAGCAGAGGCTCACGACAAACCCATTTCCCCTCTGAATTGGGACTGTGTGAAGTGCTAAGTCGGCAAAACAAAGTGGACTGCAAGTTCAGAAGCTATAAATTAAACTTCAGGCATGGAAATCTCGTTTAAAACCAAATTACTTTTTAAACAGATGCGCGCACACACACACACACACACACACACACCTTCTTACAGTCTGTAGTGCCCAGCAATATAAATCTATCCAATCTTCAGTCTTCAGCCCCCCACCCACACACACCACACATCTAAATCAATAAAAACCAAAATGTAATTATTTTGTTTCACTTGACATGGTTGCTTTGCATTCATGCATTCCTTAGCATCTAAATGTGAAGCAGTAAGTAGATGTGAGGCTACAAGTCCAGATACACAGAGCTGATTTCATTCTAAAGCCTCTACTTTCTGGTTGCTCGGGAGTACAGACATCACATATCAGCTGTCTCCTATCTAAAACCTATGAAATTGCCGTGATCAATCATGACACGAGTCACACCAATGATCATTCTGGCTTCGTGGGAAAAAAGGGCTAAATGAATTAAACTTAATTTGATTTACAGCAATGTGCAGCCACACTTAAGAGAGTGTAATCATATTTTAAGAGGAAACCAAATAGTTTTCCCTGCTCAGAGTTTTCCCTAGGCTGGAGCTTACCGACCAGACAAGGTTTTGCACCACTTTATAAAATGATATAAAATGACACCACGGCGCTGTCTAATTGCAGCAAGGGCCAGGGTTACAGCTCTGTTTAAGAGTGAAAAGCTCATAAGAAACATGCACTGAAAAAAATGTAGCAATTTAAGTTATTAAAAATAATAACAAATTATGCAATAGCCAGATTATAACTCTTTAAAGAAAAGAAAAACTCTTTACACTTACGTTTTTGTATAAGTTTAATTTTTACAATTGTTGAACTTTTACAGTCAGTTTTTTCAGCCTGTAGGTTCGCTACCGCACATTAAATGTGTGGTGGCGTACTATACATGGTGAAGTTGAGATTTTATGAGGTTGTGAAAATGTAACTTTCTGTTCCCTTATAATAAGAACACCACAAACATGATGCTTTTGGAAAGATATCTCTACCAGAATATAGAGCCCGGCCTCATGAGTTCTCAAACGTACGTGCTGTGACCATGTTTTAGGACAGCACTTCGCTACCCTGTATTTTAATGTACAGGGTGGGCCATTTATATGGATACACCTAAATAAAATGGGAATGGTTGGTCCTGTTTGTGGCACATTAGTATATGTGAGGGGGCAAACTTTTCAAGATGGGTGGTGACCATGGTGGCCATTTTGAAGTCGGCCATCTTGGATCCAACTTTTGATTTGTCAATAGGAAGAGGGTCATGTGACACATCAAACCTATTGGTAATTTCACAAGAAGAACAATGGTTATCAAGTGTGCCAATAGTGGACCCTTACAGAACGTGGCTTGTTTCTTAATTAGCAGGTTAACTGATAATGGGTGTGGGAATCGAGATAAAAGGTAAAAAGGAGCATCCACCAAAAGTTCAGTCTCTGAACCCCCACTTCTACCATTTACTGTTCTTTTCCGGTGAAGGCAAAAGATTTACATTATATGAAGTGAAACAGAGTAATCCACACATTTCCTTTGGTTCATCAGTTTATTGCAGTATAATATGGATGCACATTTTTGCAGTTCTTCCTAGTCTTCTGATTTGTACTATTTACAAATAATAATAATAAAACATAAATAGACTAATATTGAAGCAGCAAGACTCTTGCAGCAGGCTGCAAGATTACTGAGGGGGCTGACTGTCTCTAGCCAGCCAAATTATTCCATGGGCATTTTGAGCTGGCCAGGCTGTTTTTTGTCCCAGTCCAGTACTTTTGTCTTCTGCGGAGAAAGAGAGAGAGAAAGAAAGAAAGTGCAAGTGTGACTGAATCTTCTCTGTTTGAAGCCCCATCCATTCTTCTTTTTATCCACCGCTTAAGGATACAACAGGATTTTGGCCTTGCAGCCCATACCCATATACCCAGTGGGTATAGTGTTAAGCTTCTTCAGACAGAAAGTGGTCTGAACCAGACTGTGTCAGGCCACTGCAGACTAGTATACCAATGGTAGAGTTCAAATAAGGTTAGTTTCCAGTAACATATCTATCATTTTCATTTCATGTCTGTCTCTGTGTGTAATAGGCTAATTGACTTTACATTTGATCCACAAATAGAAGCAGCACTTTCAATATCACAGTTGAACTCAGTTTTACAAGACAAATGTTAATCTATTTCAGGTAGTAGCAACGGCTATGGAAAAGTGAGACTAAATTCCCATTGCAGGACCTTGCACAACACATTCAATGCTGCCGTTTTTGGTATACATTTTAAATAATCTATCTAGCTCATACAGTCTTGGTGTGATATCCTTTGCAACGTACTCTGAAAATGTATAATGTGTAATACAAAAGCACAGTTGTTTTTTATTCTGGATTCATTACATTAGCTGTTTATACAGTGTTCTCATTATTTTGGTAAGTTATATTTGTTTGTGCAAGTCTGCGTCGCAGTAATTATCTAATCATTATCTAAAGTGGGCAGCTTCACCTTGGAAGTCCTCTCTTCGCCAGCAGAGGACATGATAGTTTTAGAATCCATGAATGAACCAGTTGCAGGTCCCAGTGGGTGCCCGTCTCAGTCAATAATCCCAGCATCCACATCCTTTGAACCATGTGATCCTTAGTGAACCAGCTGTGTCTACATACAGGTGTGATCCTAAAACTTTATGACCCCTATTAAAAGTTAAATTGATTCAATTAAATATTAGTAATACATTACAACTATTGTTATTAATGTGTAAATATACTTGAATAATAGATGGAAAAAAATTACTGGCAGGGACTATGTTGATCTATTTGCTATGATGTTCAGACAATGAAGACTCAGACAATGAAGACCTTAACAGGGCAAAAGAAGAGTCCTTGAAGGACCATCCCCTACACAAAGTGAGAGCAGTATTCCTCATTTAGTCCTAACAATCAGATTTTTTTAAATATGTGAATAGTTCATGTCCTGGAAATACTATTTCAATAACAGTGAATGTAAAGTAGTACTTTTGCAAAGAATGTAATGTAATGTAATGCTTTATTTTCTCATTCTTTGCAATTATTGTTGATCATTCTCCTATGTTTATGTACCATTTCTACATTTAGCAAATTATTTTAAAAGTCAACATTTCTAGCATAGACTGAGGATGGACTTTTAAGATGCTACAGAAAGGTAAACAACTTGGTAACCAATCATATTTTTCATTCCTTCTTTCTTTCCTTCCTTTCTTGTCCTCCTTTCCTCTGCCACACTCAAAGGCACAACCATGTCATTATTCATATACACATTCATGTCATTATTAACCCTGAAAAGATGTTAGTTTACAAGACATTCTGCTTTTACTGAGGAAAGACATTAACACAGATGAAGTTGTTTGATTTAACATAAACCGCAGAAATGTCTGGGATGGAACCATACGTGGCATGAGGGGCCAAATGTCTCTGTGAAAAATGGAAAGACATAAAATTCACAGATGATGACGAAAATTTTGAAGGAGCAGTGGATATGGGAGGGCAAAGGCGTGAGTTTTTCAGACTTGTTACCCATTAGCCCAATGTTCACTTGCCCAGAAAATGAGCAAGTCTTGTGTTGTCATGCACCATGTAAGTATTGTAGACACTGGCCACATCTTTCGTGGGAACTTATTTTGCCCAAGTGATTTGTCCATCTGTTCTGTGTTCTATTTTTCATTGCTAGCACTCAGAGACAACAACTACTTCTATGCAGGACAGTTAATAGCTATGAGTATACTGCATGGAAGACCCTCCCCAAATGTATTTTCTTTAGTATTATACCAAGCTGTAGTGGCAGGAGCAGATGGTGTGCAGGCTGACATTGGGGACATACATGACCCTGAAACTGAAAGCTGTGTGTTAGAGGTAAAAGGCTACACAGCGAAAATGTGATTTTTTATAAGTCTGTAGTAATAAATATGATTGCTTGCTTTATTCCTCTCTCCAAAATATTACATGAAACATTTGAATTATAACATTTAATGGTCTTTGTTATTATATAACATGCAGATTTTCAGAGCACAGTGTAGGGAATACATAGATCGTGCTGTGGAGAAATGTAAAACCAGCTGTCATTAGCGGTTGTCATGCCTCAGGATCATCACACTTGTCAACAAAAATGAGGTTGTACAAAATGTCATTAATTGGATTGTTCTTCAAAGGACAAGAGCACAGTTTGAAAGGAAAGTATAGAACTGCAGTATAATAGTTCAACAATGAAGCGGGGATTAAAACTCAAAACGCAGCGTGACTGAATATAAATTCTGTTTTGGGGAGGGGCAGTGAACATTAGATTTAATATTTTTTTTAGCTTTATGTAGTACACTTTATCAGTCTGGTTACAGAATAAATGATTTGATAATGAAACATGCTTTTTGCATTCATCTCAAATATGCCTTTGAGTTTGATTAGCAAACACCTATCATAGCCTAGAGCCCAATGGACAGAAATCTGTCGTAGCAACAGAGCTTCCATGATGTACAATGCAAAGTAGATATGTGATGTTTTTTTGTGTATTAGGTTTCAAGAAGTACTTCGCTCTGGGGGTCTTCTTGATGCAGTGCAGAGTCATCCAACCACCTTTAAGCAAGTGTTCCTCAAGTGTGACAAACTCACTGCTGAAACTCTAGAGCAACTTTTCAAAAACGAACATTCTGTGTGTGGGAGCAAGAAATATGATCAAGAAAGTGAAGCAGTGTGTCACTGGAGAGATGATCTACTAAGCAATTCATTCTTACTGACCTCTTGATAATTTAAGAGGTATATTCTAATCTATTCTCTGTTAGGATAGGTTCGTGTCGCATGTTCAAAAACACCAAGAGCCACTTCATTCTGCGTGCTCGTGTAATGCAAGCATGTCTTCATGCACATTGCACATTCTAGGGTGAGAGTGAAATGGATCTTAATGGATAAAAAAATGATATACCAGCCATAAGGCACAGTGTGGTCACTCCTTCATTATTACATTGTTTTAGGACCCTGGCCCAGTGTCAGGGGTTTATTTAGTGGGATAGCACCGCTAAATTTGGAAAATGGAAAAAGTTTTGGAAATGTGTGCAGGGAGTTGGGAGCAGTGATGTAAACAATTGAGAAAAACTGAAGCAATGAACGCTTGTCTGTACCTGCAGCATGTCAAGAAGTAACTGTAAAATGAACAGCACCCCACTGCTGCAGGAAAGAGCAGCTCTATATTATATGTCATAATAAACTATAAGTAAGAACATTTCAGTGAAAAACTGCTACCGTCTGTGTCTGAATTGTCAGAACTACTAGCACTTTACTGTACATTCATGCTTACTCATATAAAATAAAATGACCAATGTCTTGAAAATCTAAACACCGTAAATAGAGTTAGGATGCATGCTTTTCTTTTCAAATGCAGTTTCTCTATTTCCTCCAGCCTCCAAACAGCTGTTTCATTTTCATCTCACACATATATCACACCAATCTGTGTCCATTCATTTGCACATCGTCGTGGGATGGTGGGGCTCTGTTCCTTTAGCATATTACTTCTGCATGATGATTCCAGGCACTCTCTCTGCATCTTGAAACCAGTCAGATGCTCTCACAGAAAAATGTGTAGATCCCAAAAACATATTTGAAAGACACTTCAAGTACTAATACAACACTTAAACTTTATACACACCTGAAATCTCATATGCAAAACAAGTGAGAAAACAATGGCACACTCATTAACAGTGGTGCACAGGTTCTGGCAGAGGTTTGTTTCAGCGTTGTTTAATGAATTTCATGAATCAGAAATGGAGTGGTGCATGATTCATGTATTCGATGCTACTACTCACCTGTGATGAATAAGGACCAGCCCATCCCTTTCTAATGTCAATGCCAGCACTAATAATGAAAATCTCTCACACAGAAGCTTTAGCTTTAGAAGTGCTGGTAATGTAAGCATTTGTAGTGCAACCAAGGCCTAGTCTGGACATATGTGCGTATTTTTGTTGGTTTCCTCCTTAGTTAAGAAATCCACAAACCCTGTCCAAATGAGGGAGATGAACACACTCATCTACATGTCAATGCAGAAAATTGAGTTTCTGAAAATCTTCATCCTGGAAGATTAATCTGTAATTATTACATTATTTTCACAATAACATTTTTAAGAACAATGGAAATATGTTGCAAAAATCTGTTACTTTCTAGAAACTAGTTTTACGGTAAGGTCTGAGATGTTTAAGAACAATTGCATGATGCTGTCATAAAGAGTAAAGAGTGATTTTATAAACGTAATGGATAAGAACTGATAAAAACGTCTATTACTTGTTTGTTCTGATACTCAATAAGTGTTCTTAGAGCTGTTAGTTAGAAAGAAAGTGTTTATTGAGTTTGTCCTACCTGTGTATAGTGCTGCTCTGATCACTCATGGCATATGAGAAAAGAGCTATATACAAAGCATATTATTATTCTCAGCCTGTCCCAGCTGTAGGAAAGGAGAAAAATGCCT
This sequence comes from Brachypetersius altus, assembly GCA_037974465.1. NCBI lineage: Eukaryota > Metazoa > Chordata > Actinopteri > Characiformes > Alestidae > Brachypetersius > Brachypetersius altus. Next base: position 2,920 of record JBBPDB010038749.1, on the reverse strand, counting down.
GTGTTAAAAGTCCCAGCAAGTACTCTTCAAGAACTATCTCAGTGCATTACAATTCCATAAGAATGTTTTTGCGTTATTTATGTTTGCATTGTTCTCCTTATCATGGAGGCGTGATAAAGGCTGTAGGAGCCACCAAGTGAGAAGGGGCAGCCAAGCATTTGGTAGCCAATGTCAATTCTAAACTAAGCCCCTCCATTGTGCACAGTCAAAAACATACCATCTGAATCATAACCAACAGCACACACAAACACATTCGCAGCAAATCATAACCAACTATCTGCGAAGAACAGCCTCAGGGACAACCTGCACATCTTCAAAGGCTAGCCATTCTCTGGGCTATCTAAAAGCTCCATCAGCCATTGATTTTCAGCCTTTTGATGCAATTTTTAAAACCCCGTGTAGCAGCATACAAAAGCACTCTGCACTCCAGAACCTCCAGATCTGACATAAAGAAAGAAGTACAGAGGTTTTATGCAAATTGGCCTTGATCTTGGAGCCGTGACACATCTTCTCGCATGATATCATCTAGAAACACATCCTTACTTTAAGGGGGCTGTGAATATTTTTAATGATGGTTTCAGCAAAAATAAAGAGTGACTGAAAAACTGCCTTATGTTGATAAAGTATATATATATATATATAAATAAAAAATTGTAAACTAGAAGTATTTCTCTTTATTTTCTCCAATCCGTTGCATATTGAATTTTAAGGCTCATATTGAATTAAACAATGATATGTTTAGGGCTTGTAGGAACAGGCTTTTACAGGCTTTTAATACTCGTCTGTGTTTGTGAACACATACTGGTATACTCATTCTCAACCATACTGCTACTGCACTACTAATTAATACAGACAATAATATTTATTTATCATAAACCTTAAACCTTAATTTTATGTATGTACAACCTTTTATTCCAGTTTTCGGTTCATAACAAACATTTGTTCATGTGTGTGCGTACATTTGTACAGGTGTCATGTTAGATAAGGAGACAGATAAGTAAGAAGTAAGTTGAAGACAAAGCTTTTAAAATCTTTGTTCCTCAATGTGTTTTTATTATCGGTTGAGTTGAAAAGCCAATTATTTATTCCAATGGCCACTTAGCAGTCAACAACTGGATGAAAAGAAAAAAGTTTTGGTCTTTGGTCTTTCAAATTAAAGACCTGATCAGCGAATTAACATTGCCTGGGTATGATGTGATGTTTTGTAGCCTAATCGCAAAAATAAACCTCCAACTCTGAAAATTGTCAGGAATCCGGAAAGCATTGTAGTAGGATCTTCAGGGTTTACAAAAGATTTTAAATAGGAAAAAAGGAACTGTAAACCATATGCATTTTTTTAATACAACATCTGCAATATTTGGGTGAAACTATTACTGCTGGGCAGAATGTGCAATTTAGAATAAGCAATTTAAAATATGCAATATTTCTGGTGCATCTCTTATATTAAGCTACTGTCAAGGCCTGTCACTCCATTGGGTACCTGTGTGTGCGTATCTATACTATTCTCATTTCTACTTACACATCCACTCTGTATATACTTATAAACATATACTCACTGTGTACATGCATACAACTTGCCCAAGCTTTCATCTAATCTTACTTTTAAATGTGCTATTTAGTCTTACTTACAGTTTACACACATATATGTATATTTTTACTATACAGTTGTGCATATTTTATACTGTACTGCACATTTTTATTTTTATTTTTTTAGACTGTACATTTGAACATTTTATCGTGTACTTTTGAATATTGAATTTTATTATATTCTATTGATTTTCTTAATTTTGCTGCTCTAAACTTTGTACTGTCCACTTTCTGACGTGACCAAACAAATTTCCCACTTGTGGGACTAATAAAGGTTATCTTATCTTATCATACCAAATACAATACCATAAACCAATAACATAATGAACAAATACTGAAATAAAATGACCTATCGTCCATCTCTCCTACCATCCATCCAACCATCTAACACTCAAATGGTTTCTATCAGCAGACATTTGAATACATTATTTTTCATCTTATCTCCGCTCATCCTGCTCTCAGCACTTAGTGCAGTTGAGTCATTGAAAATGCATTGGCTGAGTCAATCTGAGTCCATTTCTGCATGTCTGGAGTCCCCGCCAAGGACTCCACACACACACACACACACACACACACACACACACACACACACTTTGGAAGGGAGCTGGAAAAGAAGACATTTGAATATGGTAATTGTGTGCGAGTGCATGCGAGATGTGAACACAGCTCTGTGAACACGCCATTGTACGAGTACAAACGGCAAGCCGTGAGAAAACAAGAAAAAGTTGATCTGAGGGATCTGTGATGGAACGTTTTGTGGCGAATGAATGCAAAATGAAAAGCACAAAGTAATGTCTCAAATCTCAGAGGAAGTGTTTCCTTTCTTACACTGAGCTTGAGCTCATTAAATGTCTTCCTCACATTTCAGGCCCTTCGTGAGAAATCATTACACAGACAGTAGGAGAGCAGAGGTGTTTTAACAAGAGAGTTGGCAATAAACAAGGCTCATAATGTTCTGCAGCGCTCTGTCAAACTGCTTTAGCATCGCAATAATGCACTTCAGTGTCAGTGACATAACCCCGTCTAACTCTTCAGTAATTTAAAGTTATACTCCAGTGAATTAAAACATAATCTGTATTTGCAACATCAGTAGTATACAGCTGGACTACTACTGACTGTGGGTACATATTAGCACCAATAAACATATCCCTTTACAGCAACAATTATGAGACTGGAATAGGTTTATTAAACACAAAAAATCTTACAATGGTATTTTTGGTCAAAATTAGAGTTGTAAAGCGATTAATTAAAATGATCTAGTTAATCGCAAATCTGGAAAAAATTAATCGTGATTAATCGCAATTCTATGTCAACCCAATATATAATATATAAT
>JBBPDB010038739.1:0-11487 GCA_037974465.1 Brachypetersius altus | reverse complement strand
GAAGGCAATGGTTCTGCTCTCCAGCATCCGCCTGTTGCTCCCAGACTCTGAGAACCGAATCTGAAAAAGGTCATCCAAGATGTCTGCTGTGAGTTTCTCTTTCTTGTGGCAGAGCAAGGGACAGAAGGCATCTGGATGCTGCTGGATTTGTTGCAAAACACCAAGTGTTTTCATCCCTTCCCGAAACCTGTATATAAATAACACTATACCGTGACGTCAGAGCAAACTTACAGTGGTGCTTCAAAGTTTGTAAACCCTTTAGAATTTACTGCATCTCTGCAAAAAAAAATATAGGGACACAGGTAAACTAATGTGTGTGAAAATGATATTTTAGGTTTTTATTCATTCAAAAATATAGAAAACTGAAAGAATTCACAAACTTTCAAGCACCAATGTTCATCTCTGTGATGGATGATATCAGTATATTAGTATAATGTTTACTAATAGTAAAAGTAGATGTGGAGCAAGAAACTGATTTAAAAGTAACCTTTCAAATGGTCCTCGAATTCTGTTGATGACTTGAAACATTAAGATGTCCTCGACTAACATTTGCTTGTCATTTAGAGTCTTCATAGGTCGAAGACATCCACAGTTAGTAAGGTAGTCCAACAGAGGATCTATTGCACTGGTCAACTCATTCATAGTTGCTGATTGTAAAATCTGCAATTGTAAAACCAAAATAGAACTGTACAAAATAACCTGCTCCTTCTAAAAACAAAAAGGCAAGCTCAGCTGGTGATCTTGTATGTATGATACATACCTTTTTGATTTTCTCACGCAGCTCAATGTCAGCAACATCATCCAGAGTAGGTTTTGCCATTTCTGGGCTTCCAGACAGGCAAGAAAAAAGGGTTGGAGACAAAAATCCAGGAGCTGGTCCTCCATGAACCAGACTGACTGCAATAGCTCTTCCTGCAACAAAGTATCTGTCCTCTCTTAGCGCTGAAAAACAAAAATGATGAAAACCAAAAGGTACCCATATAGTAAAGTACCCAAAGTGCAGGATAAGTATAAATTAACATGCAATATGTTACAACAACAGTATATAACAGCAACATAAAATGCACATAAATATTTTAATGTTGTTAGTTGTGACTATGACCTTAGTAAAAGCATTTACCTTGTGAATCAAGTGCCAAATTCTTTCTGTCTTCTGCACCTTCAAACATTGATGATTCTCTGAGAGCTTGCATCAGCAGTCTGAGAAACTCCCTCCGTGGACCTCCTAAATCTATGGCCTCCTCAGTATTCCCAGAATCATCAGAAAACTTCACGCTAATTCTGTAACAAGGGTTGTAAGATAACCTTTTAAAGCCTCTTATGGCCCCATCCAGAACAGCACCTCGACATATGTTAAACTTGGTGGTTGCATTGGCATTTATTTGTGCTGCCAAGGTGTTAAGTAGTTGTTGCACTGGGACATCGTGTTGGCATCCATTTCCACTGTAAAATGAAAGGTATCAGAAGGATTTCAGTGGATTATTCTCAATTTTTGATTCTTAGATACTACATTTGTGATAGCACATTAGCACAAAAAGGAAACTGTTAGATAAACTACTCTGGATGTAAACTACAGCCATGGCCAAAATTGTTGGCCCCACTTAAATTTTTCCAGAAAAATCAAGTATTTCTCACAGAAAAGTATTGCATTAACACATGTTTATTCTCTTTGTGTGTATTGGAACAAAACAAAAACAGCAGGGGAAAAAAAAAGCAAATTTGACATAATGTCACACAAAACTCCATGTCTCTGTGTCAGCAGTGAGGTCCTCCTGGGTCTCCTGCCATAGCGTTTCATTTCATTTATACGTTGTCAGATAGTTGGCGCTGACACTGATGCTGGTGCCAATAATTTTGTCCAGCCTATTTTTGGAGTTTTGTGTGACATTGTGTCAAATTTGTTTTTTTTCCTCCTGTTTTTGTTTTGTTCCAATACACACAAAGAGAATAAACATGTGTTAATGCAATACTTTTCTGTGAGAAATACTTGATTTTATCGTAACAATTTCAGGGGTGCCAACAATTTTGGCCATGACTGTATATAAAACACAGATTTGTTTGCAAATACCATATCAATCAAACCAATCAGTAGCATTTTCTATATAGCACATCATAATATTACATGCTCCACACATTTAGTTTAACTCACAATTGATCTTCAAGACTGGCTTGTATAGCTTGATTTAATTCTTCATCGGATTCCTCTGACAATTCCGTCATTCCAGTCATAACTGTAAGGTATGTGTTATAGTCTGTGTCATCCGAGAGTGCTTCGTGACTTCTTGATGGCCCATGAGATGGAGAAGGAGGAGGAGAAACCAAAGTTTCTGCTTGTGAGGTAGAAGGCTCTTGATTGTTTGGTGATGCCTCATCTATAAAATGTTTTTGCCTCACATTTACAGTTTCGTCTTGATCTTCATCATCCACCATGCAATCAGAGTCAGAATCTTCAAACTTAGAAAAATATGACATTTATGGATTTCAGTTACATATAATGAAGCCCTGATTTGGCATAATCTGTAACAACATTTGCATTATTAATCAGTCACATTTTGGACAAGCTTTTAAGGACTAAGCATGATTCTAGTCTTCTGGTTGGTTAAAACTCAAATTCAATGTCCAGCTAAATATATATATATAGTTACTTACTTCAATAGGTCTTGATGGCCTGATGTACAAAGCCTTCAATCTGAAGACTTTTTGAATCATACAGCCGTTCAGCTCCTGTCCATCAGTTAGTGTCGGGGCAACCAGTTTATTGCCACATCCCATTAGGAATTCCATGCTGCAGTGATACAGTGGATAAGATTGAGATTTACATTTCTGTTATTACTATACAGGGTGGGCCATTTATATGGATACACCTTAATAAAATGGTAATTTCACAAGAAAAACAATGGTGTGCTTGGTTTTAACGTAACTTTATTCTTTCATGAGTTATTCACAAGTTTCTCTTTGTATACTAATGTGCCACAAACAGGAAGTTAATATCACCAACCATTCCCATTTTTTTAAGGTGTATCCATATAAATGGCCCACCCTGTAGACTAAAAGTACTGAATTATGAAATGGAATATTTAAACATGAACAAAACAATTCTTGGTGTCACTTTATTTGAATAGTAATAGACAATACAACAACTTATTAGTTGAGATTTACCAATTCAGCTGTTTCTCTATGTCTGTTGATCTTGGCAGATTAAATGTAGATTTTATGTGGCTATTCATAAAAATACCAGAATGTTTTCTGGATAATTTAACTGAATTTAAATGAATCACTCGATCTATTCTATTTCTAATGTTCAATAATTGACAAATATTTAACAAACAATTATTAACAAAAAAAATGAATTAACAGCAGGGCCAATTATTTAGTTTTGCAGTGCAACGAGTGTGAGATCAAAAGAGGAATATGAGATGAATGTGATACTTACATCTAGATGAAACATTAATTGATTAATTAATTAATTAATTGAACCAGTTCAAAATGTAAGCAAATTAGCTAATACAGTACAGACTGTTTTCAACTTAAAGTAAAAATACTTAGTGCTGGCCAAAACTTTAGCGTAGGTGACATTTCTTGACATCTATTGTACTGTGCAACTGTTCAGCTTCATTTTTCACTTCAGAATTATAATGTTCTGAACACTTCTGACGTTTTTTTTTTTACAACTGAACTGTGTTTAAATCTTGTACATAGTGTGCCTGCAAGCAGGCTGTTATTGCATCCAGGGGTTCAGCTACAAAGTATTAATGTTGGTGTTGATAAAATTACTGACTTTTCAATGTGCTAAACATTGGCTAGCACTGTAACTGTAATATTTGTTTGCTTTGCATGCAATAACTTCATCAGGCCTAAAACTAATAGGCTCTACCAGATTTCTTGTTTCATATGTGGTTACGCCTTCTCATGCTTTTGCCACAGCATTTTCAAGTTTTATGGTCCAAAATAAAATAAACATTTATAACTAACATTTTGTACTAAATACTTTACACTTTCCCCGACCCTGAATGCAGGAATAATGGGGGTGGATAATGGATGGATGGATGGACTTTACACTTTTGCACAGTATAGTATATTTGGTTAAACATCTAAAGACAGTGACATTGCTGAATTGTTGGATCTTAACTAATATGTAATAAATGGGAGCAAAAATACCAAACTAATAAAGGGATATATTACCTGACATCAGCTGGAATCTTTCCTTTGAACGCATGCTTAATTCTCTCCTTTACCATTTCACTATCCCATGCTTTGTCAAACTCAAAAGCATTCAAAATGTGACCCTTCGAATAGAGACTCTGCTTCCTATTTTGTTTCACAACCGCACTGTCATTTGGGCTGGGCAGTAGTATGACATCTTTGTGATATGTTTTGTGGGGAGTTTTTTTAAACCTGAAACAAACATTAGAAGTACTGCCTGTCATTTTCAGCAAGGACAGAAAAGAATAAATGCAAATGCACATGAAATGTTTCTGTTCTGTAATCATTTACCAGTACTTTCACTACATACGTTTCTAGCTAGCAAAGACACAAAAGATTACAACTCTCTTTAATGTATTTGAATAATACATGGATTTTAGTAGCTAGCTATGTGTTTTCTTTTTACTGAAAATCTTCTTAACACAGTGAACATTTAAGATCACAGAAAAGCTCTGCTATGTGATGCCCTTGTCAGGGAAATTGTGTTACCCGATATCTGTTGCCCATTACTTCTATTACTAATCAAACTTAATTACAACTGGAATTAAAATAATCTGCGGCGCTTACCTTTGCCGTGGCTTTGACCCCCAGCGGCTGTAATTGAGTCTTGTACTGTAACGGGCCGACTCGGCAAGTGGTGTCTGTAACATCTCTTGCTGAGCTCGAGCTGTGGCATTAGCTCTTACCATTCCTTGCCTGTCACCTCGAAACAGTGATCTAAGCTCACTTTCAACGGACTGATTTGCAACTGAGGGAGTCACTGGTGCAGCGGGGTTGATGTTTATGGCAGCCGCGATGTTATTTATTACGTCGGGGGATGATAAAATTGAATTTAACAAACCGACAGCCTCAGTCACTACACGGTCCCTGTTTAAATCCGCCATGATGAGACGTTAAAAATCGCGCAGGGATCACGCTTAAGATTTGAAATGCCTTCCGGATATACTGAAATGTCTTCACGCACATAAACATGTGAAAAGCCTCACTATACTATATGAATTTATTTTTGTTACATAGTAACTATTTCACATGCATAATATAAGCATTTCATACGTGCATTAGTCAATATCACCTGTATCTGTATGAGCATTTCATGCGTGTGATTGTGAGAAAATTCATTTCACATGTGTCTGAGTGAGCGTTTCATATGTGTGTGAGTGCTTTTCATCTGTATAAGTGTTTCATGTGTGTGTGTGCGTGTAAGACCATTTCACCTGTATCTGTATGAGTGTTTCATATATGTGTGTGAGAGTTTTCAGTAGTATGGATGTATGTGTGACAGTTTCATAGGTGAATGTGTGTGTATTTCAAATGTGTTTGTGCAACAAAAGTCAGAAATATTTCCTAAACGGCCCCCCATACCTTTCCTCTGTGCAAACACTCTCCTGCCGCAGCAGCGTCGAGAATACGGCTTCAAACTTAGAATTCACGAAGTGGGAGTCTCTCAGACTCCTACAGTCTCATGCCCTTTTAGCCAGCACGGTTTCCCAGCCACCCCATGGCCTACCGTCAAGGTCGGCTTACCTGGGTCGGCTGGGAATTTAACCACTACAACCATGCACTCCAACCAATCACACGACGCAGACATTTAAGTTTCATTAACCTTTGATAACACACAGGTGCACTTGTGCTGGAGGATCAGACAGCCCTCGGGTTGCCAGGTCCCCCATCACCACTCACTCACACGCAACATACATACTTACCCTGTCTCGAGTTAAGTTACCCCTAGTACTCGGGTGAAGGACTACGCGATTGAGACAGCATGGGTGTAACAGAATGTCATTTCTGTTTCAAGAAATGAGCCAAACCAATGGAGAAAAACTGTAAAATAAATGAATTACCACATAAATTAGTTTACTGAATTAACCTTCCATAAGTCTCTTGCTACCCTACTGTGTTGGACTTAAAATTACAGCCCCATATATAGGTGCACTTTATCAGTAGTCAGAACATCATGGTCTGATATACCAGCACAACACATAATGTTACCGCTGTGCTGAGAATAGTCCACCACCCAAATAGTTCTTGCTCAGTGTTTTCCCTACAACTGTAAACAATAAAATGCATCTGTGGTAAGTGGAGCTGACAAAAGTTTAGATCTTTCAAAGACTTTTTGTGCAATTACACATCCAGTGTAATTGAAAACACACAGGGCCAACAGAAAACCCGTCCCCAACACAAAAAAAACAAGAGGGCGGGCGAGGCGGGGGGAGGAGGGGGCAAGGACAACGCCTCCATTCCCCACCCGTGTCGTACCCCCACTGTCCTCACCACTGTAGTGCAGCATGACAGCCCATCCGTGGGCCTCGTCTGGGCGCTCCCCACACCCCGCGCTGTCTAGCAGGCAGGCCCCTCTGTGGGCCTCGGCTGGGCACTACTCGCGTCCCGCGATGTCTGGCAGGCAGGCCTCTCTGTGGGCCTCGGCTGGGCGTGCACTGCGCCCCTCGCTGCCTGGCAGGCAGGCCCCTCCGTGGGCCTCGGCTGGGCGTGCACTGCGCCCCGCGCTGTCTGGCAGGCAGGCCCCTCAGTGGACCTCGTCCTGGCGCTACTCGTGCTCAGCATCTCCCCTCGGGCTGCAGGCACCCACGCTGGCCTCTCCCCGACTCTCCCCCAGCTCGGTCGAGCCTGCTAGCCCTAAGCTGCTGCTGCTAGCTGTGGTTGACCTGTTTCTAAGGGACTCAAAAGGTCCCGCTGCACCCTCGTTTCTATAGCCTCCCCTAGAACTGTAGCCTCTGTGCTAGTAGGCCCTAGCCCGCTTACTGGGGGGTTTAGCCGGGGTGCTGGCGGATGCGGCTGCTCCAGGGAGAGCAGCGGGGTCTGTGCTGGTGCGGGAGGCAGGCGACGGAGACGAGGAGCGGGTACGGGACGCGGCCTGCGTTCTCCCTCCGCGCTGGACCCTCCGGACCTCTCTGCGCCGGCCTCGCTCTCTGATGGCGCGGGGGAAAACGCCTGCTCTGGTGGGTATGGAAACGCCACCCCCTCGGATGGCTCGGGAATCGCCGCTCTCTCCGGCGGCACAGGAAACACCGCCCGCTGGGACGGCACGGGAAACGCCACCCCTCGGCGGTTCCCGAGAGAGGAAACGCCGCCCTCCGGGACTGCACAGGAATCACTGCCCTCTCCGGCGGCACGGGACACGCCGTACCCTCTGGCGACTCTGGAAACGCTGCTCTCTCTGGCAGTGTGGTGATCACGCCCTCAGGTGGCATGTCGGTGATCGTTGTGGACCTGCCTCTGCTCAGCTGGATTCTTGTTCAAAAATACAGGCTCCGCCACAACAGCACTATAGTGCAAGGTGTTTTATTTATTTTTGTACACCCAAAAGATCCAAGATGGTGATAGGAAAAAATCCCAAAAATCCCAAAATGTTGAAAAAAATACACTATGATCAAGATAACTACTTAATCATAAATTGGTACCTCATAAAAAAAAATAAACAAACAAAGAAAATATACAAAAGCAATCAGAAAACACTCACAGCTACTACCTGTGATAGCCTGTTTACCAGATTATCTGCTCACTCCCTCTCTCTACTCTCTACCTTCTACCTCTCCCCAGAATTCTCACAGCATCCCTCTTTATACTCTTAACCCCACACAGGTTATACCATTTAGTTAATTAAATAACCACTTCCTCTGACTACTAAGCCAAAAAAAACAGTCTTAACTTTACAAGTGTATACTCTACCTAAGCATAAACTTTATTAGACCTTACATCCCACTAACCTGGATTTAAACACTGAATGGATGTCTTTATTATATTATTAGGCTCCCCTCCGCTTCCATTCCTTAGTTTCGCCCGTACCCGTGCTACATTGCGCCGGCCAGACAGGATTGAAGTAGCCCCCCCCCCCCCTTTCTACCCTTCGGTTTGGGCGGTTATGGCCGCGCACACACGCACACTGCAGCAAAACTTTCCCAAACACACGCGGAACCAGCAAAAAGGGCCTACACACACACAATGGCTTCAACAAACACAGAACGGAGAGACAAACACACACGACGGACAAAGTGCACTCTAACAGGTACGTGTTTTAAGGTGGGATGTGTCTGAATGTGTACGTGACTGTGTGATCCTCTAAACGTGCTACGATTTCGGGTGTGCACCCCCTCGAAGGTAGTCGTAAACCGGACATCAGTTTACCGTACAGTGAGCGTGACAGGGCTCTCTGTCACATAGTGTTAACAGGTACAGCGAGAGACAAGCACAAAGCACTCAGATTCCAGCACAGACAATGCGCAGCTGGATACAATCACGTTTCACGAGAAGCACAAGCCTGCAAAGGAAAGGAAAAAGGGACAACGCATTAGTTTCTGATTTTGAACAGAGAGGGAAACACCTTGAGACACACAACAAGCAAAAAACGACAAATACAGACACAGGGAACTGGGGTCAGGCTGGGGTTTAAATAACGAGAACGAAACGATGGACAGGTGAAAGCAACAAGGACGGGGAGTGGTACAAACGTAACGTGGGGACTTGAAAGGGAACAAGGGAGGAAAGGGGAAGGGAGGAACAGAGGTGGATTGGGAAAAGGGGGGCCAGACACAGAGACAGGGAATGTGGGCACAAAAGGAAGACGTGAATCAATATTCTGGGGACGGGGAACGGAGTGTGCGGGGGGGAGGGCGAGGCGACCGTGACACATTTACAGCATCTGAAAGCAGTTTCTCATCCTTAACTTTACATTTACAGCCTTTAGCCGATGGCGATTTCCATTCCCTAACTACAGGGGGCAGTCTCTCCCTGGAGCAACTTGGGGTTAAGGGTCTTGCTCAGGGACCCTGTAGTGGTTTGATGAAAGGAGGATTCAAATCCATGACCTCTTGATCCAGAGGCAAGTATCCTACTCACTAGACCACACCCACCCCCTTAGTCATGGTGAGGTGGAAGACGATTTTTATGGACATAAAATGCTGACTGATACATATACCCATAAAACAGAATGATGGACTTAACTACTTTATGGGCTCCCCACATAAAAAATGACTTTGCTTGTTTAAAAAATGGCATTTACTGCTATGCTATCAACAGAGATGTTCACAAGTAATTTTTACCGAGTCCAAGTCCAGTCTCAAGTCTTTGAGTGGTAATGTTTACAGACGGAGACTCTAAATGTGGGATGTTTGAGCTGTAAATGTTGATCTCTAAATGTTTAGAAGATATGCTAATTGGACACATCCCATGATTACAATTGGCTGTTGCTTATCAGGAGGCTGTGTGCTGTGATCTGCCCTCACCAACATGGTGGATTTGCCTTAAATGATCTTAAATCTAAATGTTAAATATGAAAAATATATCTCTTGAGTCCCCATCTCTGGCTGTGGAGGCCCCCTACTCCACCCTAAGCATCTAACAATGACCTAGGTGTTTACCTTAAACTCGTTATACGAAGTACAATATTTATATTTAGCTTCCTGACACATCAGTGGCTAAAATAGTTATGAAACTAATCTGTGCTGAATACACATCAGTTTGTGACATGGGTGTACAAAAAGACCTTTTCAGCCAATTTCAGCTTTCATAATGCAATTTGCAAAAGAACATTTTTATTATTGCACATTTAGAATATGGAACATGATTTACTATTAGATTTTTGATGTATTTTCTATCAATTTACGTTTTTTAGCCTATCTTTGTTCATACTTTTGAATACACAGTTTTTGTTGACTTTGTTAGTAAATTTGCATAGAATAAAATGCAATAACAAAGTTGATATTCTGCCTTACTCTCCATGTGTAACTTCACATATACGGTTTCCTGGGATATTCACCTTGGCGCATGAACGGTGAGACCTTGAAATCCATAACTGGCACTGTAGAGTAGTCTTGTTCTGCTTCATGACAACAAAGTGAGTTCATACACAACCTGAAAAGAAAAACATGACTGATAATACTTACCAGTTGGAAAATATAACCCTCAATTTGCCAGTTTAACAGGTGCACAAAACTGTTCATTTGATCAGGTACAGCTATGACAAAGCTGAACCTTGTGCAGCAACTATGGTCACTAACTGTGTTCCTACAAAGTGCCCTATATAGTAGGTGTAACTGAGAAAAATAGTCAGTGACTATAGGTGAGGCATATAGGCACAGAATAAGCTGTGTTTTTTTTAAAATATCATGCAGACTTTGTAGACCCCGTTCAAACTCCACAACTGATGACACGGTACTGTCTGTAATATAAAGCCATACAGAGGAAAAGCTCCATCCTGTACCCGGCAATTCTGTTCCCAGAAAGACTTGGGCACCAGCTGAAAAGGAAGGTGAGTTTTGATGAGGCGAGGACTGGTGGGCAACTTCTCTGCCAGTTCGGCCCCTAAGAAAGGACAAAATACCTCTTCATGCAACCTGTTTGCATTAAGCATTTTACATCAAAGAAAGCCAAGCCACTGACCTAAAGGTAACCCAGGAAAGGCCCCATCAAGGAAAGGTACTCGTAGAAAGATGGGCAGTGAAGTCTGACGCTCTGGTGTCATTTTGCCAAAGTAGAGCAGGTCCAACATATAGGACACCCAGGTGGTTCCTGACACAGGTGAGTGAGAGTGAGTTTGTTAATATTTCAATGTCCCTTACATAAAACGACAGTTATCAAGTAGGGGTTTAAGAACAAGTGCCAATAACCCTTATTTATTACACTGTAAGGATGTAATGTTTCATGCATTTCATAATTTGATTTGAAGCGTTATAATGTCTCAATGTCTCTATTTTCAGTTTACTGAGCCTTCGACATTATAAAAGTACAATATTTTTTGTTAATACACTAGCCACAAGGTAACATGTTAAGTATTCATATTAGTCAGAGCCAGTCCTTAGGACCCTTGGACCCTATGCAAAATTAATAGAGAAATGTATTTTATTGACCAGGAGGATTGGAATGTGTGGCTGGGCTTTTCATTAAGTGGACGTGTAGCCTAGGGGGGATTTGGGGTGGTGTAACGATACGCAGATATGGACTCAAATGCAGAAAACTCAGGGTAGATTTATTCAAAGACACAAATGCAAGAGGCAAAGTCCAAAAAACGTAGCAAAAGTCCAAAACCAGTGAATCATTTCCGAAGCAGTCATAAAACAAGCCACAAGGTAAAAGAGCAATCCAGAAAATCCAGAAAAAGGTCAGAAGACAATACATATAAGTAAACAGGAAAATATGGGTATCTAGGCAGGCTTTAGTATACTTTGCACTGAGAGAATCAGTCTCTGAGGTCTATATATACACTCAACAAAAATATAAACGCAACACCTTTGTTTCTGCTCCGATTTTTCATGAGATGGACTTAAAGAT
>JBBPDB010038728.1:0-11488 GCA_037974465.1 Brachypetersius altus | reverse complement strand
GGGAGACTGTCCCCTGTAGATAGGGAATGGAAGTCGCTTTGGATAAAAGCGTCTGATAAATGCCGTAAATGTAAATGCTCAGTCAGACTCTATATAATGAGTTTTGGTTCCAGTGATAAGTGATGGTGCCCTGAATATGAACCCGTGTTCCTAATGTCCCTCCAGCAATCCGTTCAGAGACACTGTGATGGTCTCCTTTATAACGGAGTGACAAAAGTTTATCACTGTCCCAGTAATCACAGACCTATTTAGTGGACTAAATTAGAATCTGAGTCATTTTATCTGGAAGATTACACCACAGTATCTGGGGCTGTTAGAGCTGAGCTTCTGTGTCCAGAGTGAAAGTGTAGTGTATGAAAAGCACTTCAGCTGCACTCTAAATATGTTTAAAGGGGAAGAACTGTGTCAAAATATGAGACTATACCAATCATAACAATTAAGCAGTTAAATTATTTTGTTACATATAATAATATTAAGTTATGAATTAAATAATTCAACATTATTTTCTCAGTATCCGTTTAAATTTCTGTCTAATTCAGTCGTTGGGATGTAAACAGAACTAATTAGAGTGAAAACTTACTGACAGATCTCATTACAGTGGTAGTGAATGGAACCAGGAGATTTTTTCCCTTTAAAGTTATAATCAGGGTTTTAGACTGAATTTTTGCCGAACCATCCACAGATTTATCTAAATATAAAGCTTTATAAAAGTAGCCTCAATTTTAAAAAGTGGAAATCTCCTTTAATTGATTAAACCTGAGAGATAGAGAGAGGGAGAGAGAGAGAGAGAGATGTTCTAGATGTTCTTGTTTTCACCACCAGCAGTACTTGTAGAGTGGTGATTGTTCAGTGATGTGATACAGGTGCCATTTCAACCTCTAGTACAACACACACAGACACAAACACAGACACAGACACACACACACACACACACACACATGCACATTGGTATTACTATCTTTGTGACCCTGAGCCTGTCTTTAACCTCAGTAGCCAATAGGCTTGTCTTTGGCATCCCTAAAATTTGTTTTGAAATAGGGCAGTCTTTCTTTGAGAGGACCAGCAAAAAAGTCTCCATGTCTGCATACTGTCTAGTATTCATATCATTATGAGGACCTTGGGTTTGTTGGCGTTACTATGTTTTGCAACTAGGTTGCGCATTTGTGTTAAAAAGTGCATCTCCTTGTGAGGACCTGCAAAGGGTCCCCAATTCTACAGTTGTTCTAGTATTCATATAATTATGAAGACCTTGGGTCCTCACAAAGGGATGAACACACACATACACACGCACTGATTATAAAGGATTAATAAAAAAGGAAAAAGACCCTGCGTGTTATGCACAGAGCTGCAGCTGCTCATCTGCCTGTTGCTCCTCCACCGACGCGCTTCTCCGGGTGATGTCAACTGTTGCAGAGGCAGATGTTTGAAGGAGGCGAGGTGAGGGAGGAGTAGAGCAGAACGCGCTGGGTTCCGCGAGAGGAGAGAGTGATGGAGGGTTTGAGAGAGAGGAGAGGATGAACGAATAAGGGAGGGAGAGGGAGAGGGAGAAGGAGAGAGTGAGTGAGAGAGAGACACACAGCTGAGAGACGCTCAGTCAGTAGCAGCGAGGAGAAGCCGGAGGCCACGCCCACCGCCCCTCCCATACGCGCTCCTATTGGCCGCCTCTCTGAATCCCAGGCAACGGCTCGTATCGGCCCCTCCCCTTTTCCCCGTCTCCACAAAGAGCTGGCGGCTGAATGAAGAGAATCAGCTCCAGACTGCTGGAATAGTACGAGCTTTTATTTTATCTCTCTCTCTCTCTACCTCTCTCTCTCTCTCTCTCTCTCTCGCTCTCTCTCTCTCTCAGGCTGCATCATCTCTCCATCCTTTATCATCTCCATCGCTCCGAGCAGAGAGGAATACAGCAGAAGAAGCAACAGATCATGCTCTCCACACCAGCCTGGGCTCCAGACCTGTCCTCCTGAGATGTGTCTCAGCCTGTCTCGCCCTCATTCCTCTTGACCTGTTTTTTTTTTTAGATTGCAATAAAAAAAAGGAGGTCAAAACATTTGCAAGAACTGACAGGACGTCTGGACATCTGGACGAGGAGCTGAGGAACTTTGGGATTCCTCCTGTCAAGGTTTTTTTTTTAAAGGGGGAAAAATTGCTGCCCTCCCCCCTTTCTATATATTTTTTCTCTCCTCCCTGTCAGCTGGCGAGGGGGCCGGTAAAAGTCTGCCAAGACGCCTCGTGCCGTGCTCCGCGTGAAGAATGCCCAGGCGCGCCTGCCCAAGCCGCCGGAGACGGCGCCCGCGCCCTCGGGCCTCTACATGGAGCGCTCGCAGAGCCGCATCAGCCTGTCCGCTTCCTTTGAGGCGCTCGCCATCTACTTCCCCTGCATGAACTCCTTTGACGAGGACGATGCCGGTGAGTGTGTATGTGAGCCCGTGGGTGTGTAAGTGTGCAACCTGGACATCAGGGGTCCACCCTTCGGTTCGCAGCTTGGCGCTTAGGCTGGTCAAACACTCCTGGTCGGACCCAGGGCATCAGTACTGGAGATTGATGGAAGGTTCAGTGGGTGTGTTAGAGCAGGACTAGAATCAGTGACCCTCTGCTGGGCTTTTTCTTGGGGTCCACAAAATGGTCCATAGTTTTGATGTATCTACAAGTAAGTAACCTCTGAGGCAAGTTTCCTTTAGGGACTAGTTCGGCTCATGTATCCCTCCACCACGAATGGATTTGAAAATCCACAATGTGGATAGAGCTAATATCTCCAGGGGAAAAAAATCTTAAATAAGTTTCCTTTTGAGACTATTTTGCCTCATAACGCCCTGTATGTATCCGTCCACTGCGAATAGATTTGAAAGATCATTTTTAGGCCAAAATCTTCTCAAAGATGGGACAAAACTATGTGTGTGTGGTTGGAGCTGAAATGTGGACCCACCGTGGAAAATCTGAGAGTTTTCCTTTGGGCACTATTTTGCCAAACAACGCCCTTCATATACCCCTCCACCGTGAATGGTTGAGAAAGCCAATACCTTCTCAAGATTATAGGCAAATGTCTGAGGTGCCATTCAACACCACTGTGAACAAGAGACTTCTCTAACTGGTTTCTGTAAATTGGCGCATTTAATACCAAACCCACCCTGAATGAGCCTTTTAATTAGACCAAAATTGCTCAAGTTATCCTTTAGCATAAACTAATTTGTTTTATATGTAAGTACTGAATAAACCACCTTAGGGTATAATAAACCCATACAATTCTAGACTTAGTGTCCAGGTCATAGTCCAGGCTTACTATCCATCTGTTAAGCATCATGCTATGGAATATACGGGACAGTATAGTAGTATAGTGTATTGTATTGTGTACTGAGAGCTGAACGGGTTATAATAGAATGATGACCCCCTCAATCTGCTTTATGAGTGCTCTGTAGGTGCATGTTCATAAGTAAGCAAGCAAGTGGGCACCAATTCACTCTACATAACCCTCGGTTGTAATCGTGAATCTAGACAGAGTCAAGATTTTGACCATTAATGTTCTGAGGCCTGTTTGTGTCCCTTTGGTACTCTTTGGGGATCTATTTTCTGAGGTAAACCTGACGAGTTCTCACAGGCTGCCAAAAATAGACTTCAAAAGCTTCTTGACTTTGGGATCAGTCTCAAGAGAGGATGCTCTGCATAAGTTTTGCCGCCGGAACCTTTCTCCTCTCACTTCATTTGCATTTCTTATGTCTGATTATTGGTCTAGAGTTTTCTGATTTCAGGTTATGAATGTCCAGATCCCATGGTCAGATATTTGCTTGCATATCTATGTTGAATACCATAATAACGCCTGTGATACACTCACTATGAAGGGGTGAAACATATTGGTAGTTCACATTTATGAGCTTAGATAAATGCCATAAATGCCACTCTAGCGACTAGAGTGGAGCATGGCAGTACCTGGACAGTGATTTAGCTAACAGGTTAACAGGCTCTGGAATTAATATTCTGAGGCTTTATTGAAAAACTACAGCACACACAGTCAAACTATGTTGTAATATGTGCCTCAGTATGAGTGCAGCCTCAAGAGCGGGTGGATCTGAATTAGATTTGTAGCCGCCTACAAATGTGGCTTAAATCTGATGTGGTTATTTTATATGTAGCTTTTTGCCATTCAGGTTGCTGCAATATATTGCTCAGATTAGATTATCACTGAGACAATAAACAAAATAATAAAAAAAGAATAAAAAATAACAAAATTATAACAATTTTTTAGAGTAATATTAAGTACACTTGCATTTTTACAGGCAAAAAAACAACAACTAAAAACACATTGACACTACAGTTTCACATTAGAACTGAAGACCTTCTTCACATGCAGCAGAGCTTCAGCCTAAGAGCTGTTAAACTTTTCCTAGCAGCTGAGTGACACAGATGAAGCTGTCGTCCTTTTGTGCAGGAATCAGAATGTAACTTCAGCTTTATTTAAGATCTCCACTCCTCTGGGAAGGCACTAGATAGTAGAATATTACTGTAAGAATTTGATTGGAGTCAGTGGTGAGGTCAGGTACTGATGTTCGATGAGTAGTTCTGGATCACAATGTTGGGAGGGCTTTAGACCCCTTTAGCTGGTGGGCTTGGCTCATGTTTGGTCCGTCTACAGCCCATGTTATTGGTCACTGCTTTTCTACTGGGATTATACAAGCTGTGTGTGCAACGAGGGCACTTTAAAGTAGCTGAACTCATTAGAAGAAGCGTCTGGATACTTTTGTACAGAGAGGGGGAGAAGTGGATGTAGTGATTTTCTCCACGTCCTCGGAGACTGTGTTGCCGTGTGGAGAGCTGTTGCCGTTTGGTGTTAAAACTTGGAGCGATGCAATACACTCGGCCCGGACGCGCCGTTCACTCTCTTGAATCTCAGGTCTCGTAATCAGGCTGATATTTTCATTAATTACGACAATCAGAGAGTTAACGATGGAATGCTAATGTACTGCTCCTGTCTGAAACACACACACACACTCTGATTGCAGGTTAATATTTCGTTTATGGTTATGATTAAATGCTGCTGTTTGACTCATTTAATTCATGTTCTGTGTGTTGGGTGCATGTGTGTGTGTGTATTTGTGTGTGTGTGTGTATTTGTTATGAGCAAATACACACACACACACACACACACACACACACACGCACACACACACACACACAGAGTCCTGCTGGCCTCCTTTCTCCTTTCAGCTGCGCAGAGACGGTAGAATTGAAAAACGAGATGACATGTCTAGCCAATGATTCTCTGTCTTGATCTCTCTCTGTTTCTCTCTCTCTCTCTCTCTGACTCTCATTGTCTCTCACTGTCTCTCTTTCCCTCTCTCTGTCTCTGTCTCTCTCTTTCTCTCTCTCTATTTCTGTCTCTCTCTCTCTAGGGTGCTTTCTCTTTTTATCCTCCCTTTCTTTCTCGCACGCACATTTCCTCTCTTGCTCCATCTTTTCCTTTCTCCCCTCTCCCAATCTGTCTCTCTCTTTCTGTTTCTCTGTATTTTTCGCTGTATCTGAGTATCTCTCGCTTTCTTTCTGTAGCTGCTTCTGTTTTCCTTGCTTTCACCTTGTCTCTCTCTTTCTTGCCCTTTCAAAATGTTCTTCTCTCTCCCTTTCTCTCACAGTATCTCTCCCATATTTTTTCTTTCTTTCTCCCACCCAATGCCAATTTGCTCTCTCTATCTCTGTCTCTCTATCTGCTTTATCCCCCTTTCTTTCTTTCTTTCTTTCTTTCTTTCTTTTTCACTCAAACTTTGTCTCTGTTGCTCACCTTTTCTTTTCTGCTTTCTCTCTCTCAGTCTCTCTCTTTTTTATCTATCTCTCTTACTTCATGCCTGTCCCTTTTCATTGCTTTCACCTTATCTCTCTACTCCTTACCCTTTTCTGTTTTCTTTCTTTATCCCCCTTTCATTCTCGCTCTCGCTTTGTCTCACTCTTTTATCTTCTTTCTCTCTATCTCTGTCTCTGTCTCAGCCTCTCTCTCCACCTTTCTTCCTCTCTCTCTCTTTGTTTCTCTCTCTACTTCCATAAACAAAATCTGTCATATGACTGCACAACATCCATATTCTTTATTAACTGATCCGTACAATATTTGCATGAATCCACCCACTGAATGCTAATTGCCCTAATTAACATGTTAATGAGAGAATATGAGTGGAGTTAATCAAGCTGTCCGGCAGGGCTGGACGACAATATTGTGATCATTTCGCCCATCGCTACGTCTCCCTCTTTAAACACATTAACCTTCAAACGTGTCGTTTTTCTTCTTAATAACTGCTGTTATTTTATTCAGCGATCACTTTCACTGGCCTAAACTCCTGCGTTCCTCACAGAGTGTCTGTTTATTCCAGAATGTGATCTGATACAGTCAGAAAATGACCTTCTGCAGAGACGTGTTGAGCCTCTTTCTGATCTCACTCTCCTCAGATCGCCCTGTCACGCTCAGCCTCAGCACTCCAGCTTAAACACTGCAGTGTTCTTCAGGAGGTAAAATCACTGGAAGAACTCAATGTGGTTTTTAAAGAGGGTACAAGTTCCTATTCGATTCAGGGACCTGAACACGGTTCTGCGAGTGTGTCTGTGGTTTTATGTGTTCTGTAGATAAGTGGGATGTTTTGTCCACTAAATACGCAGCATCTATTTTCTGTGATCTTAAGGGTTATCCTTTAGCATAGCATTTCTACACAAACATACCCATGCAAACACAGACACAGACACACACAGACACACACACACACACACACACACACACTATCCTTTCTAAAATTTCATAGTTACTGATTTTTGTGATGCTTAAGGTTGAGTTAAAGTTAAGGGTAGGAGTCAGGATTAGGATTAGGGTTAAATTGGGATTAGGATATGGTTAAATCTAGTATTGAGGTTAGTGTTAAGGTTTGGGTTAGGATTAAAGTTAAAGCTAGTATTAATCTTAGGGTTAAGGTTAGGCTTATGGTTTTGGTTAGGATTATGTTTAAAGCTAGTAATTCGGTTAGGGTTAAGATTAAGGTCCAGGTTAGGATCAATATTAAAGTTAATATTGAGGTTAGGGTTAAGAATTAGCTCCATTTATAAAAATGTAATCATCTTTAGATACTTAGCGAAGGTTCTTGTTGGCTTTCCAACAAGTATTTCTCCTGTTTGGGCTTCTATTGCCAAATGGTGGACAAAAGTGCTACTGCTCAGTTCTCCACAGAGTGTATGAAAACTGATGCTTTTGCAAGATCGTGCTCATGAACACGTATGGAATAGAAGGTTGTTCTCATACATTTATCACATTTTTGTCCCACTGAAGTATTCTTTGCAAAAAAGATGAAGTACAGGCTGACTGTGGCAGAGCTGTTATAAATGAACTCTGCAGCCAGTCGCAGCTCCCATAATAACACCTATTACTCACCGCTCAGAGCCCGGGACGTTTCTGATCACAAATATAGAAACAAAATGATGTAAAAAATGGACTCATACATTGTATTAATGATTTTTGGGGTGAACCCATTAATCTGAGGAAACAAGTTACTAATGATCTTAGTTTTAAGACTTTATTTCTCACCACTGCTCTGATATAAACATGTTTATCTGGAAGGTAAATGAAGTGGTAACAGGAATGTTTTCATATTAATAATAATTATTCATGTAAGGGATAATATGCAAACTAGAGAACTAATCACACTGAAAGAAATGTCTGTTATGTAATATCAAGACGACCACATATTTGTCCTGATTGCCTAATCACTTAATTATTAATTAATCAGTCTGCAGTGGCTGTTACATCAGCCTTCCTCTGTGGTCATTACGCAACAATAACCGACATGTGCGACTCTATAGAAACTCTACTGGATCTCTGACAGGTGTTTGTTATATTTCATATGAAATATTATGAGTGGACAGACTAGACAGACTGCCTGGACGTTGCTGATATAAAAGCCTGCATGCTTGGTTACTCTCTTTTCAACAGCAGCTCATCATATAATCCTGTAAAACTGATCCTAAATCAGCATTTTTTTCTTTTTAATTGTAATCAAGGCTCATATTGTCTACATTTAGCATTAGTGCTAAGAAGATGTGTCTATATTGATCTAAAGGTCAGAAAACAGAGCAGAATAAAATCAAATAAAATATATTTTATTTGATTATTTCTTTATTTCTTTATTATGAGATCAGTTCAATTAAACGTTTTAGTCGACCAACATTACTTTTACTTAAAGTAAAATTAATACAATATTTTAAATACTGTGGCACCAAATAAATAAAATTGTGTGTACATATGTATGTATGTCTCTATCCATCTGTCAATCCAAACACACACGGTATATATATATATGGACAATGACTGGTCTTGTTGGTAAATATGACACACTAACATTAGAGCTCATTCAAACAAAAAAACTGATGAAGATGTTGGTTAGAAGAACACAGGTTTGTCTCCTGGTCTTCTCGTTGCTCTCTAGCTGATTAGTGTTGGTCTGTCTGGCGCCATCAGCAGCTCCTGATTTAATCTGAGGAAGGGTTGATTCCTCCAGAAGCAAAGGAACCGGTTATGTTGCTCTAACACAGACGATGGATTCTTTATTTGTTCATTTGCATTTGTTCAAACAAATAAATTCTTTCACTACTAAATGTTTCAGAGAAATTACTTTACAGCAGCTTAAAACTATGTGCTTAAAATAACTTTTACACACTTCAAACAAATGTTTTTCCGTTACTAATAAATCATCCCGAACCCAAGCTGCTCGATTGCAGGGCTAAAAAAAGGCTGCAGTGTAGCGATGGAGACACAAACTAACAAACCAATGAAGTACACGCTGTACTGTCTGTTTGGGCTGAAGTTATCTTTCAGAGGGAGTTTTCTATGACACTTTCATGACTTTACTGCTGTGAGAAATGTGAAGGTGACCCAGGCTGTCACTAACAAGTTATCTGAGTTCGGTTTTCATCACACGGATAAAGAATGCAGAATAAAAATTAAAACTCAACTCAATAATAAAAGACCACAATAACAAAAGCGGCTCTGACAGAAAAACTCTCCGCCGGTTCGACTCCATGGACGCGGTTTTGGGGTGACCGGCCCTAAACTGTGGAGAAAATTGAGTCAAAAACTCAGTACTGAGATAAACTTCTGTGCCATTGCAGTACAGTTTAGGTACAGCATGGTTCATTTAAGCTTTTTGGAAAAGTTCCTTGTTGAACTGCGTGTGGAACCTAATTTTTTAGGAGAGTAAGGAGGTTTAAAGCACCACCACAGTTTGTGTGAATCATAGAAATGGCCCTGAAATGTTTAAGCCAGTTCTGCAGTCGCAACTTTGCCACCCACCCTGCGTCTCCATGCTCAGTTCACTTATAGTCTTTGTCACTCATCCAATTTCTCCTTTCATCCAATTTGCTGTGTTTCCGTTTGACGCAATGGATGCTAAGAACCAAACCCCCCCTCCTCCTTTCACAACACATCTCCATCCAACCCCCCCTCCTCTCCCCAGCGGAGGAGCAGATTTCTAGCTGAGCGCAACAGAACGCTCTGAAGCGGTGGAGCTTATTTACCCTCCTACGCTGACAGGTCCCGCATTGATGCTGTGGCTCAAAATACCTTCAGAACGAGCGCGTCCCCTTGCTGCGACGGGCTGCTCGCGCAGTGGCACTTACAGTCTCAGCGTTGTGTAGGAGCACAGAGAAACAAGGGCAGAAAGACAGAAGGGAAGAAAGCGAGGTCAGGATGATTGATAACGGCCAGGCCCGGACTCACAGAAGGACGTACGGACGCCCAGCCGTGTGTTTGGGTTGTGATTTAGAGGCCGGCTCATCATAAGCGTGAAAGTTGACCTATATACTCGTAGCTTTTTATGTTCTCCGTAAAAAAGACATTTCACACTAGACTGGACCGGACAATGGAGTTCAGTAACTGTAGCGCTGTTAGAGGACTCCAGCTGTGGGAGCATTCAAAGACACCCAAAGACAGTTCCAGCATGTAAAAGATATAATAGAATTTTTAAATTATATATATATATATTAGTGCTGGGCGCGAGATTCTTATC
Source organism: Brachypetersius altus (assembly GCA_037974465.1). Classification (NCBI taxonomy): domain Eukaryota; kingdom Metazoa; phylum Chordata; class Actinopteri; order Characiformes; family Alestidae; genus Brachypetersius; species Brachypetersius altus. The sequence goes on along the minus strand of JBBPDB010038728.1, from coordinate 1,472 downwards.
GCGCGATAAAAAAATTTAATCAACTTTAAATATTTCAAATTTCAAATACAACTTTAAATAAAACAGCAGACCTGAGACCAATGGGTACATCAACAAGCAGCAAACTGACAAAAGCAATAGTAAATCACAAAGAATGATGGAATATATATAATGCATAACACTCACTGACAGTGAATATGATATGTATGATATATACACTACCACTCAAAAGTTGTGGCTTGCACTGCCATTTTCTTCATTTGCACGTTATTCATTTAATATGTACGTAAAATACATTCAAAATTCTTTACCAACAAATATATTTACAGTGTGTTCACTATTCGAGTACCTTGAGTACCATCTGAATGGCCAGAAAATATATTTTTTTTTCACACACCACAGAATACCACCTAATGTGGATCAGCAGACAAGTGTTAGGTGACAGTCAGTGGGTTGAAACCATTAATTAGTGTATTTAAAGGACGGCCTAGAATTTGACTCTGCATCACCACACAACCAGTTAATAGGAGTCAGACCTGCACTGTTACAGATTCTCTCATCTTAGTAAGAATACTTGTTTAATTCTTCTTTTTACTTGTTTAAGTTATATTTGTAACAAAAATGTATGAAATAAGTAGAAAAACCTGTGATGCACAAAAAACGTTTGACTGGTAATATACAGTCCCTGATATAAACCTTCTCTGACTGTATAGATATAAATAAAATACAGTCATTGTCTGTATATTTGATACATACATAGCACTATACTATATATGCTGCAGATGATACACTCATTGATATGTGATATACTCTACCAGTCAATATATACTGTAAATGTATTTGTCAAAGAATATTGAGTGTATTATTAGTCGATAATCTTAATATGTGCCAAACGTTTGACTGGTAGTGTACATGATATATACACTCGGTGACTGAACCTCCATTATTTACATGAAATATTCTGACTAATCGTGTTTATTTGAATCATTTGACAGCTCTAGTTATGATGAGGTAAAGCAAACAGAACATTAGATCAAATTCAACATTTGCTAATAAAATATTTGAGGAAGAGAACAGCAGGATACATCATTTGGTGAAACTAAAATCTGTGAAATAAGCCAAAAAATATTTTTATGATCCATGCAGTTAGTGATCATTCCTCTAAATATGCTCAGGAAGGCGTGTTGCAACATAATTTATCACGATAACCATAATCACCCTATCTGCCAAATCCAAAATGCCACAGTAAACATTATTCAGGCCTGAAATACCAGACTGATAAGAAAATGACTCAAACGCGACAGCTCAAAGCATCATTAGCTTTCAGATCCTCACAAAACAGCTCCGCACACACACTCTAAACAGCTCCGCACACTCTTTCAAAACAGCTCCACACACTCTCTCTAAACAGCTCCACACACTCTTTCAAAACAGCTCCACACACTCTCTCTAAACAGCTCCACACACTCTTTCAAAACAGCTCCACACACTCT
>JBBPDB010038717.1:0-11488 GCA_037974465.1 Brachypetersius altus | reverse complement strand
TAGAACCACAGCTACCATGAAGTGCTATGGATAAACCATAGTAAAACTATGGGTAGTACCAAAGTACCATTGGGTACCATAGTAAAACTATGGTTACTGCATAAAAACCATAGGAAACCATAGTGAATTTTCGTAAGGGTTTTTATTACTGTAAATCAAATTAAAAGGTTTACCTTTACATTCCTTAAGGGTAATGCATTAAGCTGAGTTAAAAATGAAATTAAAGTGTTCTAGGAGCAGATTTGGGGGCATATTTAGGGTTTAAACTAAAAAAAAATAGGCATTTTTAGGCATTTTTTACCAACATATGCTGGTGCACCCAGAACAGGGGGATTACTGAATAATGAAAATAAACTGTGCAGCTCTACTCAGAAATATGACTACTTTTACTCAAGTATTATTCTGCTATTCTCTGGTTGCACTGCATTTTGGATCTTACCTGTAGAAATGTAGGTTTTACATTCTTCAGTCTCAGAGACCGTGGCTGGCCGAGGAACCGGCGCCGGCGGGCGGTTCAGAACTGCGGAGGTTTCTTGATCATCGACAGTGTCGTAGATTTCATCTGGTTCGCAAATTTTATATGGGTCCTCCTCATCCTCCTCTCCATAAATTTCTACAATGTCCTCCTCTATGTCAAAAACGCTCGTCTCAGGATAACCATTTCCATCGTGTTCTTCTTGAGGGGTCTCGGAATACTCCTCTGGTTTTACTGATTGAGTAGAACGACAATTTATAATTCAAAATGTGCTTCTAGACCAACAGCTAGTTTTAAATAAATATCAAAGTTTCTAGTTTGGTGAGCTATCAAATGAAAGCACACAGCCAGTCTTGCTTTGGTGCTGCACATACACTCAGACAGAAAAGCTCATATAAATGTTGCATCATAACATCGGTACATTTGCAACAACAATTTGCATTTTAAAGCTACTCTAGCAAATGTGTACATAAAGGTTACAGATTTTTCACCATTCCCAAATTCCCTTTTTTGTTTTGTTGATTAGAGGGATGCTTCTAAGCCTCTATCCTCTCACCTTCGAAGAATTTTCTCAACAAAGCTTCTTGTGGGTTGGGAGACTCCTGTAAATCAGTGCTCAGGTCTTCATCTGCACACAGAAAGGGGCAGTCTGAGTACTTTCAGGATCAGGATAGTCCATTTTTTTTTTTACATAAAGTACATTGATGATCATGGGTCATCGTGTGGTACTTTGTAGTATCAGTGTCATATTTTAGAAAATAACTATACATTCCTCAATTCTAAAGGAAAATATCCAAGAATGTTGTATAATCAGGGGCCCCAGAGGCATTTTTGATGTGGGGAGGGGGGTCAGGGCTCTACGCCTTGGCTGTAATCCAGGGAAAAATAAAAGGGCAAACAAATGATTTTGAAAAGTGGGGGGACCCCCCCCCCCTTTATGATGGTTCAGAAGCCCATGTATGTAAGTGTGAATTCTTCTCACCAAACAGACACAGCTTCATTAAACGTAATCGGACTTACACAGCTGCATTTCAGGATTCAGCTCCATCATGGACTCGTATATGTCCTCCTGGATGGAGTATTTTGCGACGAATTTTTGCGATGCGTTTGCCATCGGCTCATAGATGTCTGTACAGTCTGCGTTTTCGATGGAGTCCTCCATGTGAGACTTGACCAAGTCCACTGTCTCCTGTTCAAAACACACAAAAGCATCATCCTCTTGAAGTCTTATTACTGTGCATTTGGAGGCTTATTACTACTAATAGTTTCCACTACAGATTCGCTATGGAAATTACATTATGTACTTATTGTTATTCCAGAATCGCATTATAGTCTCATATAGGTCCTCTTAGAGTTCAATAAAAGTGACATAGCGGTTTTAGGGTATCGTGATGAGAGCCAATAGAGAATAAGCTGAATAAGAGTGGATGGGAAATCGTGGGACAGTGTCAGTACTTTTTCAGTCTCCTCCAGTCCAAAGAGAAAAGGTCAGATCCAAGTTAAATAAATGTGGGCAGCGCCTAAATGCATTCTGTCTCAGTTCATTTGTGCACACAAACTGGGGGCGTTACTCACCCCCTCATTTAGATGCTGCTTTTCCATTACAAAACTATATTTATGATCTTAGTTTATTATGATACAACCATTCCACGAGTCACTTAAAATTCCAGGAGTATCAAATCCAAGGTTTATTATTCAGCAATTAATAAAAGTGAGTAACAGAAAGGTGAACTTTGTCCATTTAAACCTTATAAAACCCTTATTTCAATGAATTATTCATTTATTTAAACCTTATAAAGCCTTATAAATCTGTTCTGACTGTGATGAACTTTAATTCTTTGCATGCAAAAGTTTTGGCACCCCTGGTTTACATTTTGTTGCCTTTCTAAGTGAAAGTAAGTCCACAGCCTTTACAGAGAACACACTTCTGCACATTTTAGTACACAAATACGGGTTAGTGGTTGAATGTAACATACTGGAAAAAATAGCAATGTAGTGTGGTCTGTGTAATGTGGGCTGCAACACCCTGATAACCCGCCCCCACCCCCTCGACCCCCACCAGCTCCAGCGCTGCTTCACTGGTCTTTTGATCACCAGCCCACATCAGATCCACCTACATGTTCTACACTTCTGCACAGCTGGACTCTAATATAAACCCAGCCTTTAGGAGACAGAGCTTGCTCTCAGTCCCCAGAGTCTACGCCGAGGCTCTCAGCCGTGTGACGCTTCTCTCGCTGTTCGGCTGAACCTCTCTTCATCTTTCCGAAAGCCCCGTTAGGTTCAGACTCTCGCCCGGGTTTTTTGACTAGTTTGCCTTGGGCTGTTTTCCACAAATCCCTTCCTTGCACTTGCATTAATTAGAGCTGCACAATATATTGCAAATTTACCGTCATCGCGATATTCATAGTGTGAAAAAATATACAAATCGCATTTATTGACCCAGCGTCACAGAGAAGGCCAGTTTTCTTCATCTTCTGTGCTGCAGTTATAGATCGTTCCTTTTGCTATTTTTTTCTGGCATCGAACTTACTATAATTTAAATTATGTTACCATTTATTTAAGATTTAAAATGATTTTAAGATTAAAAATTTTTTTCAATAATGTTCAGTGGTTCAAAAGTTTTAAGGGAGGCATTAAATGCTCTGTTTAAGTAAATTCTCTAATTAAAAAAAATCATGTTGGAATGGAAATATTGCGTTTCATTTGTTTCTGCATAGACTAGTCAGCATCTGGACCCAAAGCAGAAAAACATTAACTCTATAAAGACTACGTTTTTACTCACGTATCGCATGTGATATCGCCATCGCAACAATCAACAACATAATCGCATATCGCATGTTTTCCTAATATCGTGCAGCTCTAGTATTAATAAGTGATTTGTTACAATTTGTCATAATGTTGTAATTTCGTTTTTTCAACATAATAAACTAATAGAATTAATAGAAGTTATGCAGTACTTATTTTCTTACTTATTGAAGGGTCTTCAAACTGTATACCCATATACACACTCACACACACGTGCAAATATGTATACAAATTCCTTATAAACACTCACACACACATTTATATATAGAAAAGAGACCACTGCAAAAATGTTCAGTTAATCTTTTATAGGTGCAAGTATTGAACTGAGCAGCTTTGCCTACATTTTAAGAACTGCTGACAATATTTCTCCTCATTTCCAAATAAAAATATTGTTCTTTAAGGAATCAGAATAAGAGAAATGATGCAGCGTTTACAGAACCTGAATAATCCAAAGAAAACAAATCTCTGGTTCTCTCTTTAACTAAATGGCAATAATGAGCTTTGAGTAATGTTTCACCATCCAACTGGTCTCAGTGTGAGAGGAGAGAGTCGATTACAGCAGTGTTTTATACTTTTCCTCATTAAATAAGATGTGATTCAGCTGATCACTGATCAGTCCCTCATAAAGCAGAATGAGGTGTTTGTGGAGGAGTTTAACAGACACTGGCCTGGAATGGGTTCACACTCAGAGAGACGCTGATTTAAAAATATATTGCAGTATGTCTGTATATGAACCATGAGACTGATTTCTAATAATAATGTATTAATAATATCTGGGAACTTACGACATAGTTGTCCATAAAGTGCCTCAAATCAGAGAAGCCGCTCTTCTCGGCCAGGGTGTTTGGGTAATCCCCGTTCTTGTTCGCTACGCTGTAGGCCTGCAGGGCTCCGGGACATTGCAGCAACAAAGTCGTCAGTTTCTTTAACCCGTACTTCGCCGAGAAGTGAAGCAACGTCGGGAGTTCCAGGTTTCGCTGGTCTGAATGTCCAGACAAGAAACTGTGATTTGTTTGTTATTCATAAATGCCTAAAACTCCCTTATTTGAAACTTATTTCAAAAACCTGACCTTGCAGAAAATAACACACTGCCTCTGTGTTTAATCACAGCTAAACAAATAAATCACAAGCTAAAAGTAGCTGAACTAAAAGACGAAAGAACTACTATTTTGTATTAATGTGTACATGAACGAGTGTATTTTGTATTAAATCAATTCAATATATCACCCACATTCTGTGCTGATTTATCATCATGAAAGAAAGATTTTTAATCCACATAAAACAAGTGTCTTACTTGCCAATGTGTTCTCCTGTTCAAGCTGACCAATTCCAAACACCTGCAATTCTTTCACAGGCATCTGATCCTTGAGGGAATTTGTAAACAAATCATCCAGTGCCCCTGATGCATTCGATGTAATATTAAATGCCTGGAAAAAAATAAATATTGAATACTTCTGTAACTGTGATTATTTGTTTCCAACCAACAATAAGGACAGTACAGTGTCTAAGGCACCAGACAGCGTAAAAACGTCATTCAATACATTCTGTGAACCTTAGACGTTTGGTTCCTATCACCATCAGTGTAAAAAAAAAAACTGACAATTTCCTCTATAAGAGCGCATTTCACATCAAACTATTTCAACTAACTTTGCTTATATCTTATTGATCTTTAAGTCTGTTTAGAAGATCTGATCAAGTGATCCCCCCACACATACTGTACATGTCAACCATCGACAAGCGGACGATGGTGTGGTGTGAACCAAAGTGATACACACACACACTCAAATATTTAGGGGAAAAAATTTAAGTAAATTAGAATCTTCAAAATCCATCCATCCATTCATTTATTCATTCTCTGGGGAGTGACAGACACAGAAAACGTGTACTTCAGTTCCTCATTTTACTGACAGTTCTCGGCAGAAGTCAGTAAAATGAATGGTAGTAGTTCTGCTGATGTACTTTATTTCCATCATGTGGGACCAAAGCACACGTTTCAGTGAAGTACATCCAAAGCAACATGTTTTCATTGAATTTGCCTCGTTTGTGTCATGTTCATCCCTCCTGAGTACGGCAGGCGCAAATGCAGACCCCAGTGTTTGTGCTCAAATATATTTTATTTAACAAAAACAAAAAAAAGGCATGAGAACACAAAACTAGAACTCAGGAGACTGAAAACCAAAGGCACCCAACAAGCATGATGGTGGAACCACCACTACTGTCAGTCCCTAATGCACTTAAACCAATCTCTCCTGAGCACACCGGCAGCTGAAACAAATAATAAACTTAACTTATACTCAGTGTGCTCAGGAAATATAAACCCTGGCGGTCTCGAGCAGCCGCCAAACGCCAACCGCCACTGTCCCCAGACCTATCAGTTTGTCGGTTTTGGCATTAAAATGATCTCAAAATATGTTCTTGTCAAAAACTTGAACGGTTCTAAATTAAATGAACTGTTCCAACAATGATGCCACCCACCCATCACAGGGACAGCTAGTAGAGACACAACCACAAAACGTCTCAAAAGGTTTGTAAAATCTCCCTTAGCCTAACATAACTATCCAATGCAATAATATAAGTGCAAACGTGATCACACCCGGAAATGGAACGTCATGGGAAATGTTTTGTTTTTAATTGTACTGAATTAATTTGTATTGAAAAGCTTAATATTTCCAAAAGTTACAATATAAGAGCTCAGTTCTGCCGTTCACAGGAACTAAAGCTCCACTCCAGCACCCTCAGACACACTTTAAACTCCGTTTAAAACTTTCACCATGTATTATTCATCAATTATATCTGCAAATGTTGTTCGATGAAATGTCCAGGAGCTCAGTTTCAAAACCAAAATCATGCCAGTAACTATTTAATCATGGACTGCACTGCACTGCATTAGCTACCAAACTAATTTACTTGATGGTAAAATGTTGGCAAAAGACATGAGATCAATGGGAATAGGTGCTATTTGCATTTGTTGCATGTGTTGATTGTGATGTAGATACTGCATCATTTTTTTCTTTCATTAGTGTAAACTGGAATTCACCCACTTGCTACTGTGTTTAACCTCACTAACTAACAGAATGTGATGCAAACACAATGGAAACAGATCATTACCTGGCACATGAACTGGACGGGATCCAGAACTCTCTCAAGATACCGGCTAATTTCTTCCATTTCGGTGTAGTATGTTACAGTTGTTGAGCACAGGATCGACTCATTCATGTAAAGATGTAATGACACAACCCCAGCTGGCATATCTGCAAGCAGAAAGACCGACAGAATTAGAACATAGCCTGTGTTAACCCCTTAAACACCCACACTTCGTTTGCCACTCTAAAAATCTTCTCAATAGTGCGTGCACTATAAAAAGTGAGAGTGGCCTGATATCACTTTATCATGTCTGATACTGATACTGCAGCCTCAAATATCTGCCAATAATGATATGAGTTAAATACTGCCTTTTTCCCTCTTCAGCAACTACCCTGTTAATAATAGCACATTTGTCTGGATGCACTTTAAATCCAGCTCCCAATTGCCTCTAGGGGGCGCTGTGTAAGTTATAAAATTCCAGTTTCTACATTTAGAAAGTTCCCAATCCTGGAGTTCTGCACACATGTCTGAGTCCCCAGCGGCTCTGTTTTACACGTGTTCTACACTGTTTATGCAGGAGTCTGTATTTTAGTGCACTATGCAGGGAGCAGGGAGCCGTTTGGGACGCAGCCCTGCCACTCGTCCGTGTTACTCGTGCCCTTGTCTGTTTACGGTGTGTTGATCCGAGTTTAGTGAAACATTTACATGATTGTTCAGGCTTTTTCCAGATACTGAGTATTGGATCGGCACACCTCTAGTAAAAATCAGGCAGAGGTGGATTCATTTTTAGAAATGATTTGAAATTATATTGTATGTAAATTATTGTTTGTGCTCATCTGAACAGAAACGGACACAATTCGTAAAGTCTTAAGGCTGAACCAACAGTCTGAGTAGGGTCTAGAGAGCAACATGTTAAAACACTTGAAGCTGGTGATCGAGGTGTAAGCGTGTGGTCCCATTTATGAGCAACAAGATGCAAAGTGGCAAAATGTTAGCAGAGAGGAACTAAAAAAGGAAGTTCCTCTTTTTGATCTGACTCTAAACCCACCAGGTGACCGAGCTCTGACAATGTATTTGTTCACAGGCACTGCTGTGACGCGTTCTGTTGAGTGTTCACAATGAAATTCCACTTCCACATTGGCTTGATTGTCCAACTTCTTCAGCATGATGAGGTAAATATCCACATGAGTCTGAAAACAACGAGGGAAAACAACAAAGAGGAGATTTTCCTGTTAAACTGCATCATATTCTAAAATCGAACATGTACCGAGTCAAGTTAATTCATGTAGTTTACTAAAAGACTGGCAAAGCATTTTATCAGATATTAGCGTGAAACTGTAACAGAGAACGTCACAAAATATCAGCATAACTCAGAATGAGCTTGGAATAGACTCGCAATTAATATTTCTTGGCTTTCTTGAACACACTGCATAGTAATACAGCTTAACGTAGAAAACAACTCATATCTATCATTTTCAACTCAGTTTAATACATTACCTTTAAAGAAAATGTAAATATAAACCCGAGGTTTAAATATGGAAAAGTCAGGAACGAGAGAGAGACAGAGAGAAAGAGTAAGGGAGAGAGAAAGAGAGAGTAAAAGAGAGAGAGAGAGAGAGAGAGAGATACAGAGACAGAGATAGAGAGAGACGATCCGCACGCTCCGGAAAAGTCACGAACGAGAGAGAGAGAGACAGAGACAGAGAGACAGACATGTTCTAAGTGTTAAGCTCTCATAAAATAGGACGGACACTGCTTATTGACCTTAAAACCCCTATTAGTCAGTTGTACTTACCCCACATAGTATTCGTTGGGGTTGGATACTCAGACACTTCTGCTGATCTGATGATACTGCAGGTGGACTTACAGGTTGTGTTGGGTTTTCATCTGAGACATGTGGGTTCTCAGCTAGTGGCTGGAACTGATCTGACTCCTCAGGCTTCTCAGAAGCAGACTGGTCACAGCCTGAAGCAGTCTGGTCACAGTCTGAAGCAGTCTGGTCATACTTTGAAGGAGCCTGGGCATAATCTGAAGCAGTCTGGTCATACTTTGAAGGAGACTGGGCATAATCTGAAGCAGTCTGGTCATACTTTAAACCAGACTGGGCATATTCAGAGGTGGATTGGTCATATTCTGAAGCGGACTGGTCACACTTGAAGACAGCATTGTCATACTCTGAAGCAGACTGGCCATAATCTGAAGCAGACTGGCCATAATCTGAAGCAGACTGGTCATAATCTGAAGCAGACTGGCCATAATCTGAAGCAGACTGGCCATAATCTGAAGCAGACTGGTACTTTGAAGCAGACTGGTCATAATCTGAAGCAGACTGGCCATAATCTGAAGCAGACTGGCCATAATCTGAAGCAGACTGGCCATAATCTGAAGCAGTCTGGTACTTTGAAGCAGATGCGTCCATACTTTGTTTCATAGGTGGAATTTCATAGTCAGTCCTCAGCTGATCATGGTGTTTGTCTTCTTCGCTCTCAGTCCCATCTTCTTTGACAAAAACAGATCCAAACACAAAGTAAGTAAGCCACACTTTTCAGTTCCCCTCAATTAACTACTATTAATCCCCTGTTAACCATTTACTGGAATGAAGAATCTGTGACGGTTTTCATTTCTACAGGACAGTCTTAGAACTTGGACCTCGACTTGTAGACCTATTTTACAGTAGCACTATTTTAAGTGCTGATTACAGTTAGTTATGCAATAAATTTACACTTGATTCTGTATCGGCAGGTTCTCATCAGAACTGCTGACTTTAGCTCTGTTCTTGTTAGTCAAATGGCAAAAAAATGTATTCTATTCCAAAACACAAATATGGAGTTGATTCTTTTGTGTAATTGTTAAAAACTAATGAAATACCATCGTGTCAATATAACTTATCTACTACCGATCTCTATACATCCAATAACGTATAAAACCAATCATTGTCTCTGTCTCTGTGTCATAGCACAAGCAATTTACTATGAAATCAATAAAGTTTTCTGATTCTGATTAAACCATACTTTATTTCTCGTTATTGTTGATACGATGGACTTCATTTTAGAGAACCCAGAGCTGAGGAAAAACAGACACTGTGTCTGAAGTGTCCTCTGAAGAAGATGAAAAAAGTAACCTACCGTTACTAATAACCTCGAGGACCGTGGAGACATACTTAGACGGCTCGTCGTCCGAATCCAGCTTTTGCCAGCTGGCCCAGTGCTCAAAGTAGTCCACAAGGCCATCGTCTTCGGACACCCCGCACGTAAACGCTACCACTTTACAGGGAGGCTGGAGAACCCTCTCCAAGGTGTCCTGCACCTCCGCCTCCCTGCGCAGCTCTATGAGGGCCACGGAGACCAACAGCAGGATGCATTTGCAGGAGTAAAAAATGGAAAAGTCTTCATTTTGGAAAGGATTTTCTTCATCCACCAGATATGATGAAATGGAATCCTGAGGAAAGTGATGAGACGCCTCCAGGATGAGCCTCAGATACGTGGCCCAGTCCTGGGTTTCAGCAGTGTGCACGATCAGAACCACACACATGTTGCAGAGCAGCCTGTCCTGCGAGGAGAAAGATTTTTGAAAGTTACTCGGAGTGAAAGCTTTCAGATGTGGCTGCTTGCACGTACCGCACCCTGATTAACAACGTCCCTCTGTTAAAGGGCTGTGAACCTACTTTCTCAATGGTGAAATGAAACTAAAATGAGGGGGCCAGATGGACTTTCAGAAAACCAGAATAGAGCCATTGTTCCCAAGTAACCTTGAGGAGACAGGCCGGCAGAATGCACGATCAATACTGAGTCAACAACATCGCCCAGCCTTTCAAATACTGTCTCTTATTTCTGTGCATCCAGAGCTCCTACAGCTCAGCCGGAGCTCGGGCCGTGAAATAAATGTTCATGAGAAGATACTGGTGTGTTTTTTTTTTTTATGCGCAGAAAAAGCCAGGTCCAAAGTCTCACCATTTAATATTACAGGAATGTTTAAGGCAACTTCCTCGTTCAAAAAAATTTCAGGTATTTAAAGCTATTGAGGTTTGCATTTCTACCGGTTAATATTTTTTAACAAAGTAAAACTTTAACGGCACTGATTACATCTCTTAAGCTGAGGTTATTGTGGGCAACTGAGTCAAGGAAAGAAAGAATTATTAATAAAACATATTTAAAACATCAAATTTAAAAGCATCTCACCTTCTGTTTTAATGAGAGGCATCCAGTTGCACTAAAACCCTCCAGGCTCTCAGACTAACTACTTTTTCAGACTTCAGACGGTTTCTCACTCTACGGTGGTATATTTAGCTCCGGGTCTGCAGCCCACGACTTACACATGTTAAAAGAAACTGAGTTTCCTGATGCTGCGAGGGAGCGTCACTTCCTAAACCCTTTGCAACACTGAAATGTCTGTCTGACAGAGGCAGAAGTTCTGTGTTAACCCGCCAGCACTGTAACTGTAAACTCATCTCCCACAACCCCGGTTCAGCGGTTAAGCAACATTGCAGCAAAGTGAAAGGGAGCGAGAAGCAGAAAGAGTGATTGCTGTCTTCACATATATCTCATTTACATGAAACAAACAAGCCATACATTAATGCACAAGGGGTCTATATTTCTACAGCTGCTCAGTCTGGTTTCAGTTTCTGTAGGTGTAGTTTCCACTGGGGGCACCTCCCCCACACTTCAAAAACTTCAATCCCATTTCACAATTACCTAAAAGGTTGTGGGGAAATCCAGATTATATTTATATATTTTCAAATGATGTGTGTGAAGGTGTGTATGATGGTGAGTGTGATGGTGAGTGTGAAGGTGTGTATGATGGTGTGTATGATGGTGTGTGTGAAGGTGTGTAATTGTGTGATGGTGTGTATGATGGTGTGTGTGTGTGTGTAATTGTGTGAAGGTGTGTATGATGGTGAGTGTGAAGGTGTGTATGATGGTGTGTATGATGGTGTGTGTGTGTGTGTGTGTGTGAAGGTGCGTGTGTGTGAAGGTGTGTAGATGTATGATGGTGTGTGTGAAGGTGTGTATGATGGTGCGTGTAGGTGTGTGATGGTGTGTGTGAAGGGGTGTAGGTGTATGATGGTGTGTGTGAAGGTGTGTAGATGTATGATGGTGTGTGTGAAGGTGTGTAGGTGTATGATGG
>JBBPDB010038688.1:0-11490 GCA_037974465.1 Brachypetersius altus | reverse complement strand
TCCACAAACAACAGTCTGGCATAACAGTTCTTATTGTCCAGGTGAGCCAAGGTGGTGTGAATGGTGTGAGAGATGGCGTCTTCAGTGGATCTATTGTGCCGGTATGCAAACTGAAGTGGGTGAAGTTGTTGACTTGGACCTGCACCTGTTTTTAAATTAAAAGCACAAAAACATCTGCAAAGTGCAACATTTTGCAAAACTTTAACTTGCATCAAACTGTCTTCTTTGGGAGGAAGGTTTGGTTTTGTCTAAATAATGATTTCACATCTCTTTTCCAGACTACTGTTGTAGTTATAAACTAAAGCAGACTGTGGCAAATCAACGAAGATAATGCTCTCTAAAAACATAAAAATATAAAAAGCAGCCACATGCAGCATGACAAATAATGTCTGTACTGTTCTTTCAGGTCGCTTTGTAACTGCAGACTCCCCCATAAACGAGGAGTCACAAAAATCAACAAAGAAAATGCGCATAAAACATATATGCAGTCACACGCAACTTGACAATTAATGTCTCTTTTCTTCTTGCAGGTCGCTTTATAACTGCAGACTCCTCGTTTATGGGGGAAGCTGACAGGGCAGTTTTGGTGAGCCCTGAGCTTGAGATGCTTGAGTGGAGCTGCTTGCGTCTGGTCTATCAAATCACAGGGTCAGGCTCCCTCCAAGTCCACTCACGCCCCCACGGTGAGAACTTCGACTACACACTATGGACGGCAAACAAACCTTCCGACAGCTGGCTCATCGCCAGCGTAGACCTCCGCAACCTTTCCACACCCTACCAGGTAGCAGCAGACATAGAACAGTCATCTTTGTGTGTCAGGGAGGGAAGAAGAAAAACAAAGAGTGGGTTTTGTAATCTGAAGTCTCTGGGGGTGTCTGTGAGAAAAGCATTCGAGCTGAGTTTGAAAAATGAGCTCTTTGTGAACACGCCTAGACGACTCTGCTTTGATCGCTTAGCACTGTTTTAACAAGTCATTTTTTACTCTCAGACCATGGCTGGGAATTACATATATTAGAGGAGTTATATCAAGTGTAAGATGTACTTTGCGTAAACGAATGTGTAGAAGCTGACTTTGTTTAATGTGCTTTATGAATAATGATTACAAAGCGAACGAATCCACGCTACTTGTTTTCACTTTAAGTGTATACATCACCTAAATGGTCTATACAGCATATGTAAATGCATACATAGAGATTTACAGTATGTACACTGTGAAGTGACATTTATAAACTTCAGCATTTCTCCCCTGTGAGGAGAGCTCCCCAAACTACAGGCCTGCAGTAATAAAGCCAGTGACATATGGTTATAGATTTTTCAGCACACATTAAACATTTCTGTCTTAGTGAGCCTTCTTTCTTATATATGAATGCATACTGTACTATTTTAAGCCTTTGTAGGTGCGTCAGCGTTGTGTTACTTCACACATATGTTTCTTGCTGAGTGGATGAATAACTGGGATGACCATTTTTAACTAAAAACAAATAAAAAGATGGTAAGGCTAACCTCAGTAACAAAAACAGTCTTTTTAATACTAAGGGATGAAATGAGGTGCAAAAATGATCAGAGAAAAATGAATTATGACTGTTTGGTGTGCATTAAACCACACAATTGTGGTGTTAAAAATAAAAACGTATATGTAGCACATTGGCTGTTTAAGGTTGTCAGGTCATGGGAATGCCTTTTTTAGCACATACCATAGTCAGTAGTTAAGCACTCATTTGCATCTGTGATTGCAAGAGCTGATGATTGGATGTCAATAGGCAAACAATATCTTCATGCTTTTTGATTCAGGTTTTGATGGAGGCTCGGCCCAACCAAGGATCAGGAAACAGCATTGCTATATTTGAAGTTCACATCATCCCTGGCTACTGTATCGGTACATCTTCAGCTTTATAACATTGCTGCCATATGGAGTGATTTCACCTTGGTGCCATTGTTGATGTACTTGAGTGGCGAAAAAAAGGACAAGGATAGACACAAACACACTGAATGTCCGAGCACACGCTGCTCCATTACAATATGAGTGCAGTACATTTTTAAAAGGTTAACATGGATGTTACTCTGCCTTAGAGTGTAACTTTGAGGAGCACCACTTGTGTGGCTACAATAACCAGTGGAACCCCAACGTGAACTGGTACGTGGGAGGAAGCCTTGCCCGAGACCCTCAATCCAACCTCCCTAATGACCACACCATGAATAACGAGAGAGGTATGTATAGACAGAACAACATGTTGTGCTTCATTAGCTCCAGGGATGAAAAACAATTGCTGACTCAGGCTTCCCAAAAGCTTTGCAGTTTCCTCAACTGACGGCTCCCCAATGCTTTCTGTTCTCTCAGCAATTTGCTGAAGCAGTTTTTCCTAGAGCTATATTACTCAAAGCATACGTTTTCATGCTCTTTCTTTTTGGGTCTGTGAGAAGAAGTTTTCAGGTGATCAAATACTGGTTACGTATATAGAGCACTGTATCCGTGCTTCATTAGTTTATCACTTATTAGTTGTGCGAAAACATAAACATGGTTATGTATGTGTTGCACAGTCACACAGCAGTTGTCCCTCAATGTGTAGTTTTGCAAGGGACAGGACAATGTATTGTCTGTGATTGTTCTTACAGATCTAAAATGAGTAGATGCATTGAGTTTTTTCTCCAGATTTTTCGCCATAGACCATAGTGGCACTGAATGCAAGTTTTGACAAAGTCAGTAGTGACCATTTGTCATTATCCCTACTAGGGTCGTGGGTACCCGGACATAAGGTGCCAGTGGTCTGCCGGCTCCAGACAGGGACTTACTGTAGGGCCCACACACACACACCGTTCGCTCACACACTCACACCTATGGTCAATTTAGAACCCCCAATTCACTGGACACGCATTTCTTTGGACTGTGGAAGAAACCAGAGACCCTGGTGGAAGCCCACGCCACCACAAGGAGAACATGCAAACTCCACACACACACACACCCAACCCTGGAGATGTGAGGCAACAGTGCTACCCTTTGTGCCACTGTGGGGCCTTCTGATCGCAGGGGCAACTACCAAACCACCAGATCACCAGCCGCCCCACAAACAATAACAGAGTATTGCACCATAAGTGTGATTATCAGACAGGTGACAATCAGCAGCATTGAGCAATAAAACAGTGCAATAAATGATATAAGCAATACAATATATGGACAATACAGCCGTGTGACAGTAGTGTGAATGGGTTGTGAATCCAAAACAGTGCAGTAAGTGGACCATACAGAAGTGTAACATAAAAGTGGAAAGTGTGTGTAAACCCTACAGAATGGGTAATATTGTACATTTTTACAAGATTACAGTGTGAAAAGGATTTACTTGCCAAAAGCAAACAATCTGATAACAAAGATAATATCCTGTTTATTAATATGGAAAGGATACGCAGGACTGCACAAAAGTCAGAGACCAATCAGCTGACTGCCAGAATGACCCCTAAATATAAGTAATTAAAGGTATTTGTTTGAGGAGCTTAGATGAAAGATGATCTACTTGCATAAACAAGGGGAGAATCAATTTGAAGTTTGAATTTTATATTCGAATATACAGAGAGAAATGGGACTCATCTGAATCACGCAAGACCTGGTAGACCAATAAAACTGCTCCTCTTAAAAGTTAAGCTCCTCTTGTCTAAGATCAGAAAAAACACAGTTTCTGTCCACTGTGAGAAGACAACCCTCTGGGTCTGTGGGATGTTTATCTGTTTAAAAATCTACACTAAAGAAGAAAATCTGCAAATCAAACAAACAGGCTGCTGGTGTTCACAGATCAATGGACTGGACATCCCTAGGGGCCAGACCGTGGGATTATAAAGATCATGAGAAGCAAAAACAGTACCAGGTTCACAGATTTGGAGGTTTTAACAAGAAACCTGGAAAACTATATCTACAGATTTCTTTGGAAAACTCAATCGCCTGAAAATGATTAGTTGCTGTATGTACTTGCTGTGTTTTACTCTAAATATAAAAAAGTTGGGATTAAAAAATGAACATATTGGTAAATTTACTTTTATTTCACTGCATAGTGTGCACACTGCAGTATGAACCCAAGATGTTTCACGCTGTGTCTAGTCAGCTTCATTTCATTGTTAATATACAGGCCTGAAACACCTTCCAAAAAAGTTGGGACATAAAAACATTTTAGCACTGATGAAGTGACGAAGAGTTTCAGGTGTTATATCATCCCATTCTTCTTGCAAACATGTTGGGCAGCAGTAGAGTTGTTGTCAAATTTGATTGGTTTAAAATTTTTCACACTGGTCAGGACTGCAGGTCTTCCACAGTCTAGCCAATCTCTTACTGAATACTATTGAGAATTTATAGATAATTTCAAATTGGGAGTCCATCAGAATCTCCGGGAACTGAAGAATGCTTGCCAAGAGGAATGGGCCAAAAGTGAACCACAATGCTGCGAAATGTAATGACTTCTTGTCACAGATGTCTCAAAGAAAACTGCAGCTTTGCCACAAAGTACTTATACTATTAATTTGAACACACAAATGTCTGAGGAGGCACTGTAAATACAATGCATAATTATGGACTAATACATTCTGTGCATTGTATTATTTCCGTGATTGTGTGAATTGGATCATCCAAAGTCTTTGTGTAATAACAGTTTGAAATAAGTCCTATTCAATCCTAGGTCACTACATGTACGTGGACTCGGTGTATGCCAAGAGGTTCCAGGAGGTGGCTAAGCTCGTGTCTCCGATGACCAACACTCCGATGGCTGGATGCTTGTCCTTCTATTACCAAAGGAACCAAGCGAGGGGCAATTTCTTCTCCGTCTTCACACGGGACCAGATGGGTCACTACGAGGAGATCTGGAGGCCAGACGTTCATGCCACCCCCAACTGGAAACTAGTCCAGGTGGACATAAAGGCTCAGCATCCTTTAGAGGTCAGTCTTGGTAATGTGTGGTTTGGAAGTCTCTTCCAAAATAAAACATGAAATTGGATTTCCTCACATAAATGATTCATTTTGCATTTGACTGGGCACTAATTAGTGGACCTTATGTAACTGCATTGCTTGGTTTCAGTTTAAAAATGAGAAGTGAAAACATAATGCAGCTGAAGTGAGCAGCTGTAGCGCTCCAACTGTCTAGAGTTAACCTTTATGCGTCAGAAAGAACATTTCTCCCTTAGTTCTTTTATCTGAATGTTCATAATTAAATCCGGCCACAGCGGGCACTGGAATGTAGGGCAGCAGCGGCAGCAGCAGTCCATTAATCACCCAGTGAGGCTGCACTTCATGGAAACACCGTGTCAGGGAAAGCAAGAACCTTTTAAATGGCTCCCGATTACAGGATGTTCATCATGTTGCACAGCAAAGTCACAAAGTCTGTCGTTTCAGAATCCTTTTGACTTTGAGCATGAGGAAAAAAAGACCTTTAAAGGGCCCATATCATGGAAAACGGATTTTTTTCTAAAGTTGTTGCATTACGATTTTAAGTAAGTATGTAAGCGCTGTTTCAAAATGTATCATTCTTTCCCCACCCTGTACAGTCCATATATGTAGACTAAGCTGCAAGTAATACGTTTTAAATGTATTGTTTTTAATGATGTCACAAAAACCAACACATTTGCATATATCAAGATTTTCAGTCAACTGCACTTTAGGCCAGCCCACTTAAACTGAAGTTGTTGAATGAGGCACAACAAGGTTCAAGGCTACTTTCTTGTCATCAGCGGCTGTATATACGTACATAGTGTAATGAGACATGTCTCCACAGCCCGCAGTGCAACATATAGCAACGTTCAACAAAGTGCAAATTAATGCAAAAGCAAAACAATCAATAGACTTGCAAAATAAGTATGATGTGCACAGAAGACATTTACAAAATAAGAGACCACTGCAAAAGTGTTCAGTTTCTCAGCAGTGTTTTTTTACCTTTTCCTCATTAAATAAGATCTGATTCAGGTGATCAGTAATCAGTCCCTCATAAAGCAGAATGAGGTTCTTGTGGAGGAATTTAACAGACACTGGCATGGAATGCTTGTCATACTCGTAGAGACACTGATTTAAAAATGAATGACGGTGGTCTCTCGTTTTTTTTCCCGGAGCTGTATGTGCATTCAGAGCTCCGGTGACCTGTGGTATGAAACCGTTACACAGCCTCGCTGATCCAGAGCGGAATCTTTGATACTGTTTGCCAGATGGTATAAGAGAGAAGAATTACTGGCATGTTTGGTTAAAGGCTTTCAGGAAAAGTCGAGGCACACCACTGATAAATGGCACTGGTCACGTACATATATCAGTCGTAAAAATAACCTCAGTTCAGTAATAAACTGACACATTATATAACAAATAACAGCATTTGTATTTACATTCAGGATATATAAACCCCCTTTCCACCCAGGACTAAGCTGTGAGCAATGGAACACCTACACCATTGGGATGAGCTGGTGTGACCTTACTAAAGCTCCTAGATCTAAATGCAATTGAATGTTCCAACATCTAGCATGAATTCTTTCCAAAAGACCAAATACTCTTCATATGACAATTGATGGCATAAGTGGTACACAAGCACGCATAAATGTAATTTTTTCACAAAATGCGCACCGATTTTCAGTCTTTACAGCACAAATGCATTTTGAAGATGTACATATCAACGAGTATTTCACATGAAATGTTTGTTTCTTCTCTCAAGCTCCTCCACACACACACAGCATGCCTACAGAGTTTCAGCTGTGTATCAGTACACTCTCAGCACCTCTGAAAAATGATGCTGTAACTGGCACTGTAACTGTTACTGCTCCATGGATTCCTTTTTTCTTTCTCTTCGTCGTCATTGTGAAAATGTTTATTAAATTAGTGCATCAGAGAAAAACATTTCAGTGCATTAGAAAGTCACATCTGATGTGAAAAGACCTCAGGATGAGTAAACATTAACAGTAATGATGAAAAATACTTTTTCTGGTGTTTTTTTCCCCTCGGTGACACAAATATTTTTAAATTAGTAGTCTCAGATCACTGAATCTGAAGTGAATGCTCAAATGTTTACGCTCTGATTGCCAATTTCATGGCTGCTATCAATAAATCGAAAAGTAATTTAAGCCAAATTACCAGCCATAAGTAAGCAATCTGAACCAAAATGTGGCCGTTTTGTTATGGCTAATGTAAACACAGAAGTGTTGAGAAATACCATGAAGGTGAGGCCTAACTGAAAAAATGCATGCGGCAAAGGTAAGAAAATAAAAATAGATAAAGAAAAGATCTCGAATCCAGCATTGGATGCTTCAGCATTAGAAATGAGGAATCAGGGATTTAACTAGAAGCATTTCTGCAAGTAAATGTGAAGTGTGTTCGTGTCGTTGCTTTAAAGCAGTGTCTGAAAACGCCCAAACGCTGGTTTACAGGCAAACAAAGTTTGTGTTAAAAAATCTACTGCTGTGTGTTTTGCTCTGCATTTGTTTCTCTGTCTTTTGTCCCTTTCCAACCGCCTTAGTCATGATATCACAGACTTC
This sequence comes from Brachypetersius altus, assembly GCA_037974465.1. Taxonomy (NCBI): domain Eukaryota; kingdom Metazoa; phylum Chordata; class Actinopteri; order Characiformes; family Alestidae; genus Brachypetersius; species Brachypetersius altus. Next base: position 4,011 of record JBBPDB010038688.1, on the reverse strand, counting down.
CTTATTTTTAAAGTGACTTGACGGTCCGCTCTCTCCCCATACATTACAGAGCCGACTTGATTACAGAAAACGATTTTTAAACGATCAGTACTCAGTCCCTGATCAACCGATCAAATCAAATCCGAACACACATGCACTGCACCAGATAACGGACACTTTGATTCTGGAGTCATGCAGATATTTATTAATAGATCTGAGGAATGTGCAGAAGTCATTGTTCTCTGTGAAATAACCAGTCCAGGGACTCCAATAGACGTTCTTACACAGTATCACTGACAAACACAGCAAAATGTGATGCACTGCAGGTCCAAATATGGTGCATGTCCTGTCTTACATAAGTCAGTGGCTTGGTTTTGAAGGGGAAAGTGTTGTTTGTTTTTTGTCAGCTCCGTTTGTGTAAACATGCTGAAACGGGACAGATTTGGTCCAGCACGGCGGCCGCTGTGTTTGAGTGCCTGCAGCCGCTTCTTTGGGCCCATGTAAATAAAGACTGGGAGTGCATGAGTGGAGTCCGGATATCACCTCATGCAGATGGTGTTTGGTGTCTATGGCCCTTTGTAGTGGATTGTTTTGATATAAGAGCGCTCGCTAGAACAACATCGCTGGAGAATCTCCTGTTTTGGTCAGCTTCTCCAGAACTGTCTGATTGGATTGCTCTGTCTTCACAGCATTTGGTGTTATTTTAATTGCTCATTTTTTCACAGTATAAATCATAACTGTGTCAGTATCGTGTAAACATTTCTCAAACAGCTTCTCAAACCCAATTTTTTGACAGTGAAAAACGTCCGCTTATGTTAGCGCACGTGCTGGATCTCGTCAAGTCAAGCATTCATGGAGAGCGTCTTGTGTGTCTTGTGTGAGTAGGTGGTGTATGAGGTCGCGTTCAACAGTCCTCGCGGTGGCTATGTGGCTCTGGATGACATCACCTTTTCTCCCCAGTTCTGCCACAGTGAAACAGGTCAGTGCAGCCATGTTTCATAAGGAGCAATAACGTGCCTTACGCAACTCGAAGACATCACAGCGCTGCTGTCTGAGCACGGCTTTCCTGTTTAATCTTTTGTGGTCATGTTCTCTTGTCGACCGTAGAAAACAGTTCATAAGGAGATACCCAAATGAGAAGACAAAGCAAATACACATTTAAGATCTGTACAGCACTATTTAGAGCTAGTCTTGAAGAACTTTACATGTGTTTACCCTCCAAAATTTACAGAAAGCTTCCAGGTGAACACTGATAATTGATTTTCTCTTTATTTTCCAACAAGATGTCTTTACTTAATTGGATCAAGTTCTGATACATCCAGTTGTGTACTTTATCAAGGCACCAAAACACAATGAACCTATTGGGCCAAAGTCATCTCCTGAGAGAGTTAGATAGAGTATCGTCTGCATAGTTATGATAGGACACATTATTCTCTAAGAATCTGACCCAGAGGAAGCATGTACAGGTTGAATAACTTGGTATATGTGGTTTGTATGTGAAAATGGGACCTGGGCAAAAGTTTATTCCCTATCTATTAAACTCTGTAAACAGCTGAACATCTTGGCTGGACATCCAGACTCTCACATAGACAGCTACTATCAAGGCATTACCTTCGCTTTATCTTTTTGGCGTTACCTTCACCTCCATTATTAATTGCTGTACTAATCCCAAAAAGAATGTTAATCCGTCGCAAACTTATCAGCCCCAAAAGAAGCATCTGATCTTCTGGGAGTTTAGTTAAGATGGTGTAGCACTTTGTCTTCTGGTTAATTCATATTCTGTTTTATTTCTTCTTGAGCCAGCAGAGTTCTCTCTGTCTGTCTCTGGTTTTAAGGCTTACTCAGAAGGAGTCGAATTGTCTGCACTATGTAAACAAAACTAAACCCACATATGTAAGATATATGGAAACGTTCAGCCACAATGTGGGATTCCTTATGCTCAGCACTTTTTTGAACAGATCTTATACCCAAAGAATGTTTCGGCCCACTTGGCCGACGGTAATGCTGTGTGTTTTGTTTCTGCGGCCCTACCTCAGAGCCCACCTTCGACCCCGCCGTGGCTAACTGTGACTTCGAGGAGAGTCTGTGTCAGTACTACCAGGAACGCTTCGCAGGGGCCGTCTGGAACAGGGTCTCTGTGAGACCGAATGTCTACAGGATTGGTGATCACACCACAGGCTCTGGTATGTGTCTAAATAACAATAAAAACCTACCTCACAAACTCGCGTTTATTATGCTGTAGAATGCCATTATCTAATTTGGCTTTAACTCAAAAGTATGAATTTAGTGAAACCAAAAGCATGTTGGAATTTTCTATTCATTATATAAGTTTACAGTGTTTTACAATAACCCAGCACAGAATACAGAATTTAGTCAATGTGAACTGGTCCGTTTTTTTTTAAACGTGGTTAATCCAGTCCAGTCAGAGATGGAAAATCTGTTTTATTGAAATTACATTGAGATAATTATGTAATTCAGATCAACCGTATATAGCTGTCATAAGACTGTGAGACACATCCAGGAAACCTTCCCTGTCTTAGTGATAAACACTGCACGATGTGGAGAAAATTCCAGCCTGTGTCATCCATATTTCATGGCTCCCTATTCATATTTTATAGACATACATATCAAATGAGTATCAAACTGACCAGTGGGGAGGTTTTAAATGTTTAGCCTTTCAAAACGCTTTGATGGACCTCATTTTATATCAGTGGCCTGAATTTAAGTGCTACACCCAAGTCGTTCTGAAATTCTTTATGAAGACTGAATACATATTTTCAAGCCACTGCTTTAGACTCAGAGTTTGTCAACAGTGTTACTTATATCGATACTGGAGTTAGTATCCAAATGTTGAAGATGGAAATGTATGTGTTTTTCTCACCATTACAACTTTGTCTCCTTGTGGCTTAGGGTCCTTTCTCCTGGCTAATACTCGTTTTACCTCACGTCCGGGTTACGTTGGGCGTCTGCATGGACCCTACCTGCCAGGAAACCACAAGTACTGCCTCAGGTTCTACTACGCCCTGCATGGCTTTAGGAAGATCGACAACGCTCTGGCCCTATACATCTACGATGAGAAGAACGTAGCTCAGGAGAAGATCTGGACCGTGCCTGAGGGTTCCAAAGACGTGTGGACAGAAGTGGACGTTACCTATCATAAACCTATGTCCACTAAGGTAATCTAAAAAGATGACTGTAATCAAAGGATATTACCATGTTTTCATAAATCGTTACTTATTAGGTTTATTAGGTTCTGTGCTCTTACTGCAGTCTTTACACTGTCTTACATCATACAGCAATGTTAAAATAATGTAGTTAAACTGGCAAAACTAAACACCCTCAAGGTAATTCATCCCTTTACTTTGACAGGAGTCTAGGTGTACGTAGTGTGCATTAACTTGGTTGAATAGTGGACGTTGATTTAAGAATGGCTTTACAGGTTTGAGGAACAGATGTGGACTACTTGAGCACTGATTATGTCGTTCTCGATAAGAGCGTCTGCTAAATGCCGTAAATGTACAGTCACCTTCATTGTTAACATAAACAGAAACTAGTAAACTGGCCAAGGATTCTACATAATTACTATTTAACCAAAACTATTAGAATCTGTTTAGTTTATTATATTTATTATATACGTTTTTACATTATCTCATATGAACAGTTATCTCCAATTAGAGACTATAAAACCAGTATTAGTCAGGCCCTTGTATATATTGTACTGTATATTAATTATGGTTGGGCTAGATTAATCTCACTGTAATCTTGGAATTAATCTAGATAAATCTAAATTAAAATGGCTCATTTGAATTCTGCCAAAGGTCTGAAGCCCCCCACCCCCCCAAAAAAATGATCCCAAGCCATCCTAAATATATTATTCTATTATTATTCTATTATTTTTAAATTATATATCCAAACATTTCATACAAGATATCACTGAGCGCAGATACGCACTTTCCAAATAGAAACAAGACTATGAATTGAAATTAAAAATAATAAGTCTAGCTATCATTATTGAATTAAAATGATGTAGTG
>JBBPDB010038677.1:0-11490 GCA_037974465.1 Brachypetersius altus | reverse complement strand
AGTAACGTAATTTCAATTCTCTGTATGTCTGGTACGTATGGCAGATTTGACAATAAAGTTGACTTTGACTTTGAAATGTTTGATCTAGTTAATGTTAATAGTTAATGATACTGATTCCCCACATATGGGAAAGGAGATAAAGGCATCATGAACATGAATCCACCACCACGATGATAGAGCTCAAGCAAATGCACAGGAAGTGTAAAATGAGCAGCCAGGCAGACAATCCACAAGAGCACCCCGTCTGATAAAGCTGCATGGCCTAAGCCAGGACTAACTGAAGCTATATATATATATATATATATATATAAATATATTTGTATATATTTACAGTTTATATATGTGCATATATATTGCTGAGATGACAATAACATTTACTTATTTACAAATTATTTAATTGTTAATAAACTTCTGGTGGAGCTCAGTGAGATATATACAACACTACAGTTAGATTTAGGATTAGAATAAGATTTAAGATTTAATCTAACCTAACCGTGACAGGGCTTTGTAGACTTCCTGCCCATGAGAAGAGTGCTTTTCCGTTATAGAGGCTAACAATGCAGTTGCTAGGTAACCAAATATCACAGTTTCCTGTTCACTGATAAAGTAACTGCTATTATAACTCCCCCATGAGGCAAATCTCTGTATTGCATTTCTCTGCAGGAGTGTTAAAGAATATCAAACCTATCCAGCCACAAATGTTTAAAAAGCTAAATACTTTGTGCTTCCTCTTTTCTGAGTAAGCGCCTCTGTCTAGGATGACATGGGGGCCACGTTCAAAATCACTTTGGGGAACAAAAATCCCCCGCGGAGGCTGAACCAGCTGATGGCGGCAGCAATGAGTTGGGAGTAAAGGAACCCATTAACCACCCTTGGTAAATCTGTGCCATAATAGATGGTTAGCGGTGACATATAAATTAGCTGTTTGCAAAGTTATTGTGATAAAAATGAAACTATTATTTTACAGTTGCGTTAGTTTGTCTTGTTACATTTTTGAATGCGGGTGAAATGAGCTAATAATACCACGAGTGTTGCCGCTAGGAGAACAGCTATTTATAACAAATAGTGTAGGGCTAAAACAATAGACCTTTAAGTTCTGTCTGCCACGCTAAAACTAAATCATCTTATTGAAAGTGAAATCAGTGCGACAGCAGTGAATGATCTGCTATTGGTTGTGTGGTGAGTAGAAGGGAACTTTAGGGCATGGTGTTAGAGAAGCTCTCTGTGGGTATTTATGAACAATATACAGAAATGAAAGACATCCACACTTATTAAAATATCTCTCTCTCTTTCTCTCTCTATGTCACACGTGCACACACATAAAATGCCCTCTCTTTTTTCCTTAAATATTCATATAAAGATTCAGCTGCATAATTTTTGACAGGGTGAGTTAACAATTTATTGAACAATAGTTTGTTGTATAGTACTTTTATTGAATACTACTTTGTTAGTATACACATCCATGTGGAATGATGGGTTTTGTGCATAATTGCATGTGGTGGGGCGATCTATTTATATTTTTTGTATTTTGTATTTTGTTACTTTTCATATTCTGTTAAAGAAATAGACAAATAATATGCATAATCAGAGAAAATACATTTTATTTAAAACATTTACTTTTAAGCAATGAATGGATTCATGCTGCATTGTCGAGAAATGCTACCATGAAGATTATTAAGTTTATACAGTCAGTTTATAACACTGATGCAAATAATTACAATGGGCAAATACATTTACGGCATTTATCAGACGCTTTTATCCAAAACGAATTCCATTCCTTAACTACAGGGGGCAGTCTCTCCCTGGAGCAACTTGGGGTTAAGGGTCTTGCTCAGGGACCCAGTGCTGGTGTGCTGAAGGTATGATTCGAACCCATGACCTCTTGGCAAGTATCCTACCACTAGGCCAAACCAACCCCCTATGCTTATATGCATATTTTGATAAAAATATATTGTATTTAAAATATATATTTTATAAACATAGAGGCCGGAGCTATTATACCCGAGCATCTATTCATGCTACCCTGTGGAAAAAAATTCTGGCCCCCATGAGAGGAACTTGTTTTTGTATAATAAACTAGATAAAACACCCTGAACACCCTGCAGTGGTGAATAGCTTTGATTTAATATTTGGTTTGATTACATTAATGTTTCAGTTGAATGTTTTCAGTTGAAGGTTTCAGCAACGGAGGTTCAAGACAAGCGGTGCTTGATGCCCTGAGAGGATGAGAAGTGACACGCTGCTTGATCAGTGCAGACAAGTAAGGAGGTGCATTCTTAGCCTTGAAGGCAAGTGTTAATGTTTTTAACTTAATGCGCCACAGTGAAGGTTCTGTAGTAGAGGCTACAGGGAGCCAAAGAAGGTTCTGCAGTAGAGGCGTGGTGTGAGGGAATTTAGAAAGATTAAAGACTAACCTTGCAGCTGCATTCTGAATCAGCTAAAGTGATCTCATTACCTTCATTGGCAGTCCAGCCAGAAGAGAGTTGCAGTAGACCAGCTTAGAGATGATCAGAGACTGGACAAGTAACTGTGTGGCTTCCGTGGTGAGAAAGGGTCAGATTCTTCGGATATTGTACAGAACGTGCGACAGGAACGAAAGTTCTTCGTCCAACATGACACCATGACACCAAGACACCAAGTAGAGAAAAGAGAAGTGGTCCAAGGATCGAGGTACACCAGTGGACAATCTTCGTGGGGCAGACTGGGAGCCTTGCCATACTACCTGGTACTTCCAAACCATTGCCAGGCTGTGCCCGATATCCCAAGGCTAGAGAGAGTAGCCAAGAGGATCTGATGATTAACCGTGTCGAAGGCTGCAGAAAAGTCACGAAGAATCAAATCAGAAGACAGGTTGCCTGATATAGCTGCGTGAAGCTCTTCAGAGATGGCTAGGAGGGCCGTTTCAGTAGAGCGCGCAGCCTTGAACCCGGACTGGTGAGGATCCTGAAGCCTGTTTTGAGAAAGAAAGATGTTAAGTTGGTTATAAGCAGCCGGTTCCAGGACTTTCGGAAGGAATGAGAGAAGAGATACTGGTCTGTAGTTGTTGATATCTGAGGAGTCCAGCGTGGGTTTCTTCAGAATCGGTGTGACCACCGCAGACTTGAAAGCAGATGGGACATGGCCAGTTGTTAATGAGTCATTGATGATGTAGGCAATAGGCGGGATTAGATCTGAGGACATCATCTGGAATTTACTCGATGGGACAGGGTCAAGTGGAGATGTGGTTGGTTTGCTGGACATCAGAAGCAATGCCATATCCTCAAGAGAGAGAGGTGAGAAGCCAAGAAACTGGGTAGCACTGACCTGTCTCTGGCTGATATGGTGGCTTGACGATAGGTGGGAAGGATCTGCTAATGTCTTCGATCTTCGCATCAAAGAACAGCAAAGTCAAGAGAGCTGAAAGAACAGGGAGAGATGGAGACTTAAGAAGAGACGAAAATGTGGTAAACAGCTTTTGAGGATTGGATGCAGATTCTTCCAACTTCATCCTGTAGAAGGAAGATTTTGCAGAAGTTAAATCAGTGGCAAATTTGTATAAGTGAGAGCGATATGTGATAAGGTCACAGTCATGAAGCGGTAACTGTGTGTCTGTGTTAAAGGGAACACTGCTGTTAAAAAGCTCCTTATTTAAACCAAATGTTCTTGCATATTTGCCCATACAGCAGTTTATTTAAAAATAAAAGCACACAAAACACTACTTTTGAATTATTTATTGTGTGTATAACAACAAAACTCTCTCAGTGTTGGTAGCATCATATGAGTTCCAGCTAGTGAGTGGAACTGAACTCAACTAAAAAAGAGGAAAGCTGTATAACCACTTATTTGTCAGATGATCATTTATTTTGATTAGCATCACTTAGATCAGTGGTACAACATCAGTATTGAGTGAACAGGTCAACATTTCTGAACAAACACATGAGCAAGTAAAAGTTTATGCACATATTTTACAATAAGCAGTAAGTGGATGTTTAATGGATCAGATTTAACAGTTGAATCAGAATGTCTTGTGAATCAGAGAAAAGCCCTATTACCATATATTTGTTATCTGGATTATTTATTATTATGGCCAAGCATCATTTGGAATTGTACTACAATGTCATATTTCACAAAAAGTCACGCTTAATAGATCTGACTTAATTTTAATGGCATCTTGGTAACAATCACCACATCTTAACAATAAAAATGATAAGTTTAGTGGTAAATATCATGTATCATTATTGCTACCAGACTACAAAAAGGTTATTAGTCCAGCTTTTCATTCACCAACTTTATCTTTTTAACTTGATTATAAATCAACTTTCCTCCTAGGCCTAAAAACACTGCTCCAGCTCCAACTACTATTACAGGCAGTGCTACAGCTTCTGTGACTAATAAAGCAATGGCACCTGTCACCACAACCGTTCCTCCAACTGTTGCTGTTGCTCCTCCGACTACAGTTACTGTTGCTCCGACTACTGCTGCTGCTGCTTCTCCAAATTCTGTGGTTGTGTCGTTGACTGCAGTTACTGCTGTTTGAGTTAATTCGCTTACCTTTTCTATTGCTTCCATTAGTTTCTTTTTAGGCATCTTTTTACGGATCTTTTTCTGGGCTCTTTTAAACATCTCATTAGTGTAGTGCTGTTCTGCATTCCTCTTCACCATTGTGTCTATCATCATCAGCAGCTCTTTGACAGCTCCGTGGCGGCTCGTCATGTTTTTATTGTCATCCTGATTGTTGAGCGCATGGAATCTTTCACCACAACTTCCAATCAGTTTCTGAAGATCTTCACTCTCACTGATGAACTCTTCCAATCTTTTGGACCCCAGCTGATCTGCATGGGTCAACAGAATGATGGTATATTTTGCAGCATCTTCTCCAAAGTTGTCCTGGATCCACTTCACAGTGTTTTTCTCCTCTTCTGTGAATCTCCCAATCCCGATCACCAGCAGGAATGCATGAGGTCCAGGAACAGACATCTGAATGCACTGTTTTATTTGTTTTTTCATTTGTTCTTCATTTAATGATCCAAATAGTCCTGGTGTGTCGACCACATGGATTCTTCTGCCTACATGTTTTACAAAACCTTCGGTACACTCTCCTGTAACGGATTCAGGTGAGATTTTTGATGTGAAGGTCTCTCTCTCCAGGATGGTGTTCCCTGTTGCACTCTTTCCTGCTCCAGTTTTACCCACCAGAACAATCCTCAGGTCAGACCCTGTGAATCAACACATACAGCTGAAGTCAAATTACATGTTTTGGGATAATCTGTGTGAAAAGAAGTTATTACAATGTCTGGATAGGACACATTTATGCAAAACTGTTTGCAAACAATGATGATGATGATGATTATTATTATTATTATTATTATTATTGCTTTCTTTTACTTTTTTGTTTTACTAATGTGACTGCATCAGCAAAACTGTGACATCTGTGGGTTGGCTGCCGCTGTTTATGTTCAGGGTGACTGCCAGTAATGGCAGTCTTTTGAGTTCTGTCACGTGTCAGGGGGTTTGGGTGTAATCAGCAGGTTTGCTCTGAGCTTGTGAGGAGCTCGGAGAGACCTGGTGATTACACACAGGGGTTCCGCTTTAGAGTGCTTGAGTGTTCTCAGCGGTGCTCAATATCAGTTTTGGGTGAAAAATAAGCATTTCGGAACAAACAAGCAAATCAGTTCAAATACATATTTAACTTGAAGCAATAGGTTATAGATCATATTTAACTGTGAGATTTAAATGTCATCTTAATTTATAATTTACTTATTGTTTATAATGTTGCACAGTCAGAAAGGAGCAGTTCAGGATACATTTCACTGTGTGTTGTACTTGTATGACTGCATGTGACAAAGAATCTTGAAAATCTTGAAAAATAAAAATGTTAATGTTAATGTAAATGTTAATTATCATTGTATCAATTATCATTGTATCATTATTGTTACCAGACTGCAAAAAGGTTATTATTCCACCTTTTATACACTGACTTCCTTTTCTTTTTAACTTAATCAAAAATTAACTCTGGCTCACACTGCAGGCAGCACTAAAACAATATAACCTCTATCACTCCTAAACCCACTGTACCTGCTCCTCTGACTGCTGTTCCGGCTCCTAGTGCAACTTCTCTTCCCTTTTTTAATTCTTCCATTCTCTTTTTTTTACGATTCTCTTCACGGATCTTTTCCTGGGCTTTCTCAAACATCTCATTAGTGTAGTATTCTCCTCCATTGCCCTCCACCATTGTGTCTATCTTCTCCAGCAGTTCTGTAACCTGAATGTCATTTCCCCTTTTTTTATTGTTGAAAGCATGGTATCTTTGACCACAACTTTCACTCAGTTGCTGAAGATCTTGATTCTCCTTGATAAACTCTTCCAAACTTTTGGACTCCAGCTCTTCTTCACGGGTGAACAGAATGATGGTATACTTTGCAGCATCTTCTCCAAAGTTGTCCTGGATCCACTTCACAGCGTTTTTCTCCTCCTCTGTGAACCTCCCAATACCAATCACCAGCAGGAACGCATGAGGTCCAGGAACAGACATCCAAATGCACTGATTTATCTGTTTTTCCACTTCTTTACTTGATCCAAAAATTCCTGGTGTGTCGACCACATGGATTCTTCTGCCTCCACGGTCTACAGAACCTCCTGCACACACTTTTGTAATTGCATTAGACGAACATGCTGAAGTGAAGGTCTCTCCTCCCAGGATGGTGTTTCCTGTTGCACTCTTTCCTGCTCCAGTCTTACCCACCAGAAGAATCCTCAGGTCAGACCCTGTGAATCAACAAAAACAACTGATATCTAAAAAAACACCTGCAATATATTTGCAAAAATGTGGCATGTGCTAAAGTTTAGGGCACAATTTTAGTTTATCAGCTACTTTTTGTCACGATTCCTGCCTGTTCGCTCCTGAACAGGGGACCAGTATCCGCACGTGACCACCAGGGGTCGCATCGGACCCATGAACTGTTTCCTCACGCTGCACTAAGCACCCGTCACGCATCACCCAGTCAATCACTGCTCACTCCTGCCTTGTTTTCCTTTTCATTATCTGTGTTCCGATTGGTTCTGTGTTAACTTCCTCATGTATTTAGAGTTGTCTCACTTTTCTGTTCAGCACGACAGCATTCCACTCACCTTGCCTTGCTCCTGTTCTGTTAGGCTTAGACCTGGCCACCGTGCCTCTTTGTTTGTATCGGAAACGTATCTGTGAATAAACCCTCTTGAACCTGAAAATGGTAGTCCGCAATAGTGCTTCACATCCTGCTCACCTCTGACAGAACAGTGCTGTGACACTTTTATACACTGACCTTCTTTTCCTTTAAACTTAATCATAAATTAATGTCCACCTGTCTCTATATGGTTTTTGGATTAAGCTGTAAGTGTCTTTGTCATGCCATTGGTTGTGTGGTTAAAGCCTGGCTGAGGAACAAACCAGAAACATCAGTGAGAGGCTGGAGGGAATGTGTTTATATAGGGAATATTTATGGATTACAGACTCTCAGGTCCTCTTCCAACAGTATTTACCCTCTGGACACTTGGTCAAACCAATGCTGTTAGTTATAGAGGGCCTGTCTCCCTATAACCTTGTTCACTGAGACCATCTCTTGTATTTATTCGCCTGTCTCTGGGTCGACCTGAGGAGGACGGATTCCCCTTTTGAGTCTTGGTTCCTCCCGAGGTTTCTTCCTCCAGCTGAGGGAGTTTTTCCATGCCTCTGTCGCTTCTGTCTTACTCACTAGGGGCTGGACTATGTAAAGCTGCTTTGTGACAACCTGGTTGTGAAACGTAATATAACCTATAGATCAAATCGAATTGAATCGAATTCTGCTTCTGTGTGCACCTTTGAAACTGTATTGTTCTGCAGTACTGTGAGTCAGCCTCTGCAAAACCGTATTTCTCTGCAGTGCTGGTAAAGGAAGCTACGTTGAAACTGTATGTGCTGCTGTGTGATTGTGAACTTGAACCAGAGGGACTGTCCCAGCACTAACTGACAGTAATTTACCCAGTCTGAAAGCCAAAATCTGATAGCAATTGCTCATAGAGTGGACAGGAATGCAAAGCAGAGCCCCCACATTACTGCCAAAAAAACAGAGAATTACTTGTTTAAAACAAAAAAGCAATGCACTAGCCCTAGTGGACATCTTCCAGAAGGAAAGGTCATCCTGAGATACAAAATAATGGGGGTGGATCTATTAACTTTTTGGGGTTGTATGGAGTTGTGTTCCCCCTCCAGCTTCACCACACAGGGATTTGTTGGCAGTCCTGAGTCCTTAAAATCACCTTATAATACTCATACTTCACCAGCACTCAGTCATCACTATGTTCACTATAGTCCCAGTTCTACACTTTCAGCACTGATGACGTTAACCTTGTATTCCAGACTTCTCTACTTTTCAGTCTCCCCCACTGCCTCTCCCTCCGAGATCCCATATGTTGTTTTGTTTGTTTCTGCCCTCCCACCTTTTCTTCACTGGACATCTCCGGCTACTTTTCCCTCTTGATTAAGGCCTCCCTGCACCTCCTCTGCTCTCATTCCCATTCCCATGTTTGTCTCCACTTTCTTCCCATCTTTCTCTCTCACTAACTCCATCTCTCCTTCTCTCTCTTTCTTTCTTGTGCTCCCTTTCCTGTCCTCTCTTTCTTATTTATTCCGCAGAGCCCTGGAATTTTTTTGCTTTCTTGTTTTGTTTCCTGTCTGCCCTCCGTGTCACCTTAGTTTAGCATCCTGCCTTCCTCCAAATCTTTTTTCTTCATTTAGAAAACTGCCCTTTTCCCCCTTTCCTATGTTCACACCTTTCATTTTTCTTACCTTCTGCTTTTTTTTATTTATTTTGTCATTTATATTAATGTTACTATTAGACTTTAAATCCACACTCAAAACCCATCTCTTCAAGCGTGCTTTCTTGCTCTGATTCTTATTTATTTACTTATGTATTTATTTTCTTGTCTGATTATGATGTTGATTATTATTATTATTATTATTATTATTATTATTGATATTATTATTATTATTATTAATTTATTTTTTTTCTATTTTTCTTTACAGTTTGTAGCACTTGTTTTATTGTACAGTGTCCTTGTGTGCCAGAAAGGCACCTTTAAATAAATAAAAATGTATTATTATTGTTATGGAAGATTAGTGGATGAATGTGAGTGAGCACAATTTGAGACCCGGGTCCAAAGGCTGTCAGCCCAGAACATCATGGCATTATTAAATAACATAATGAAGTCAGGTCAGTGTGTTTCACCATATGGCTGCTGGGATAGGCTCCAGCGCCTCTCTCTCAACACTGGTTAGGATAAGCAATTCGATTAATGGGTGGATGGATGGATAATTTTGTATCAGGTACAGACATGGGCCGTCAGGCCACTGTGTAGCAGCAACAGTTTACATGAAAGGAGTTCCAGTCTTAGAAAAAGTTAAATACCTGTAATTTAATATGATAAAATGTAGGTATTTAGAAACCATGAATACAAAGACATGCTGCTTTGCAAATTGTGTATATTTGTGCAAAGAATCTTCAAATAAACAACAAACTACGGAAGCCATTTAGGAGGAAATCTCAAAACTCACCACTAGAGGGAGGCAAAACTGCACTGTCCGTATCTTCAAGCAAGGGCACTGCAAAAAGACCATCATTTCATGAACAAGGTAAAGGTTCACTTATTAATACAATAGTTTCTGAGGCATGTCACTGCAGCATTATTATCATTGTAACTGATAGTATTGTTTTTTTTGTTTTCTTGTTCTTTTAAATAAAGCTGTATGAAAAAACCAGGCACTCAAAAAAACATTTATTTTTCTATAGGGATTGCTATAAAACAAGCATTGATATGAAACAGAATCTGCCTCATTAGGACACAATTAAATTATTGTTCTTAATATTTTATTCCCTTATTTGGTAAATATATTTGTGTATAATTGTATTTGTTTATATTCTTAAAATTGCACCTTCTGTATTTAATGTTACATGTTTGTATTCTTAAAATTGCATCTTCTGTATTTAATGTTACATGTTTGTCTTCTTAAAATTGCACCTTCTGTATTTAATGTTACATGTATGCACCTGGGGTTTGAGAGTAATGTCATTTCAATTCTCTGTATGTCTGGTACGTATGACAGATTTCACAATAAAGTTGACTTTGACTTTTTGACTTTGACTAAATACAAACGTATCATGAGAACTTTGTTTAAATACACTTGTATCATCAAGATTTAAAAAGTCTTAAACACTCACTTTAATCTCCCATTTTTCCTGTACAGAGTTTGATTGTTCAGTGATTTTCTTCAGAGTTGTTCTGTTGTAAAATAAGCAGTTTCCTCTGGGATTAATACAGTTTTCTGAGTCTGTAGTTACTTTCTTTCCGGTTGATTGTCAGACAGTCAAACTTCTCTTCTTGCTCACTCATTTATACACTGAAAACCACCCGGGCCCTTCCCTCACCATATTTGTAGATGTTAGCCCGCAAGGGTTTGGCAGCACAACAGTGATTGGCAGCACACTGATCCAATGACACTGTGTACTGTCAGACTGGCAGTGTTCCAGGCAAGTGGTATATGAAGGGTGAAACACAACACAACATGTAGAAGAGTTTATAAATTGTTTGCACATTCTATAGCATTTACTGAGTAACATAAGACCAGTAGAATCAATAGGTTTATCAACATAGCTTACACTCAATTCCACCCATTACAATAACTACAATCTTAGAAAGTGGTATTCTTTAAAGGCAACACATCTCTTAAGTTCACTCATGTGACCATTACCTTCAGTCTCAATTGGTCTCTGATAATGTGAGTCATTTATATCACCGACTTTGTGTTTCCAGCAGAGCTCAACACTGACACTCCCACAATTTAGGGTCACTGTAGGGTGTTTGTGTGCATCCAGGCATAATGGAACCACCAGAACCAGCTTATCTTATTCTCAATTCAGCAAGCGAAAAACTCAAGCAGATACACCACCATAACTCCAGCCGAAATGCTCCCCCAATTAGTATAAAAGTGGTTTAACATCAACAGGAACTCTTTAAAGAAACTAATGTATTTCTTACCTGACATTACACTTTTTTTCAGATTGACACACTCAACTGCCTCCTTTTCCTCAGAACTGGCTTCACGTTTTTGCCATTATTAAGTCCCCTCTTCTTCTTATTTCATCATCAAATGCTACTATGTCGTCTGAAGTGTAAATTAAAAAACACAAAAGACTGAATATTTTTATCTGATGTGAAAACACGCAACATAGAATATTTTGTGATGCAGCTGTAACAATTTCATGTTAACGTTTGCATATTCTATTTTAATTTTGCGCTGGAGTAGGAATAGTCCCTTTTGGAAAGGTGGGTGTCTTTTTTTCTATAAAGATCTGTCACGGGGGAAGCGTTGAAGCTTCGCCCCAGAGCTACCTGGAAGTGAGCGTGAATCAGCAGGACACCAGGAATCCATTTCCAGACTGAGACTTTTATTTAAAAAACAAATAGACACGAGCAGTGCTTGAAGTGGGCCGGAACGCA
>JBBPDB010038627.1:2500-10000 GCA_037974465.1 Brachypetersius altus | reverse complement strand
ATGTGTTTATCTGTGTTTCTATGTCTCTCTGTTTCTCTGTGTTTCTATGTGTCTCTCTGTGTTTGTGTTTCTATGTGTTTCTCTGTATTTCTATGTGCTTCTGTGTTTGTATGTTTCTCTCTGTGTTTGTATGTGTTTATCTGTGTTTCTATGTCTCTCTATGTTTCTCTGTGTTTCTACGAGTCTCTCTGTGTTTCTACGTGTCTCTCTGTGTTTCTCTGTGTCTCTCTATGTCTCTCTGTGTCTCTCTATGTCTCTCTGTGTTTCTGTTTCTCTGTTATTCTCTGTGTTGGTGCAGGACGGTGCTGAAAGATGTTGGTTGGTGCAGGACAGTGCTGAAAGATGTTGGTTGGTGCTGGACAGTGCTGAAAGATGTTGGTTGGTGCTGGACGGTGCTGAAAGATGTTGGTTGGTGCTGCAGTGTTGAAAGATGTTGGTTGGTACAGGAAAGTTCAGTGCTGAAAGATGTTGGATGGTGCTGGACAATGTTGGACAGGGCAGGATGGCGCTGAACAATGTTGGACAGGTTGGACAGGGCTGGACATTGTGTCAGTGCTCTGCATAATGCTAGAACTGATACTGAATAATTAATATTGTTGATTAACTTCCACAGAGATTAAAGAGAATATTCCAGTTCAGAGCTGCAGGAGAGGAGACCAACCTGCACAGCTAGAGACCATCACCTTCACATCTGCACACATAATTATACCTCTCTCCCTCTCTCTCTGTCTCTCTCTCTCTCTCTCCCTCTCTGTCTCTCTCTCCCTCTCTCTCACTCCCTCTCTGTCTTTCTCTCTCTTTCTCTCTCCCTCTCTCTATTTCAGTACTATCTGGTGTTTCAGTACTGTAAGATATTTCAGTAATGTCTGGTGTTTTAATACTGTGAGATATTTCAGTACTGTGTGGTGTTTCAATACTGTGTGGTGTTTCAGTACTGCGGTGTTTCAGTACTGTGTGGTGTTTCAATACACTGTGGTGTTTCAGTACTGTGTGGTGTTTCGGTACTGTGTGGTGTTTCAGTACTGTGTGGTGTTTCGGTGCTGTGTGGTGTTTCAGTACTGTGTGATGTTTCAGTACTGTGTGGTGTTTCAGTACTGTGTGGTGTTTCGGTGCTGTGTGGTGTTTCAGTACTGTGTGGTATTTCAGTATTGTGTGGTGTTTCGGTACTGTGTGGTGTTTCAGTACTGTGTGGTGTTTCGGTACTGTGTGGTGTTTCAGTACTCTGTGGTGTTTTGGTACTGTGTGGTGTTTCAGTACTGTGTGGTGTTTTGGTACTGTGTGGTGTTTCAGTACTCTGTGGTGTTTTGGTACTGTGTGGTGTTTCAGTACTGTGGTGTTTGGGGTCGTTCTGTGCTGGTCGGGGATTCCGGAGAGAATAAAGATGTCAGTTGGCATGGAAACTGTGTCACTGGGGCAACAGCAACACAATGGAACCCCTGTGGACTGGACTGGTTTACAAAGAGAGATTACTCTGAGTTTTCCTCCATGGGACTGGAGTTCCACACCCACACACACACACACATGCGTGCGCACACACACACACACACAGAAACAGAACTGTGCATAGATCTTGGGCCACCGCTCTTTATATTTTACTTTGAATTTTCTGTCAGACTGTCTGATCTCTGTCACACTGAGGAGATTAAATTACAGAAATTTGAACAAATGTTTTACTGACAGGCTGTAAAGTGTCTAAAGATACAAGGAGCCTAGATAAAGGAGCTCCACCCACTCAGCATTCAGCACCATCAGAATACTGATCACCACCTGATCATCTGGAATCATCTGCTCCTGGTTCTTCACTGGTTCAGGACTTCAGTTAGTTGCCCCAGTTTCCCACGGTGGTCAGTCCGGCAAAGTGCAGCAGTTCCCCTCGGAAAGAACAGAGAAGAGAGTTAGTTCTGTTTAAACCTGCAGGATTATTTATATCTGTGAGGAATGCAAGTTAAGACTCTGGCATCTCTAGCTAGAGCAGCCTAGCTAGAAAGGGCAGAAACGAGATGTATGATGGGTATGAGAGCGCTCCCTGGGACACCGGCACCTCCACTCTACCATCACATGCCTGTGTGAACGTGAGGAATGGTGGGGCAACAACACCAGTGTCCCAGTTTACAGGAATTCTCTGTGCCCACCGCCTTCCAGCTCTACACCTTCCATCTAACAGGAGAAATTAAATACAGAAACCTGAATAAAGAAGTCGGTTTCAGTCTGGACTTAAACACTGAGACTGTGTCTGAGTCCCGAATGGTGTTTGGTATAGCATTCCAAAGCTTGGGGGCTATATATGAGAACGCTCTTCCCCCTGAAGAAGCTTTCAGAACTCTGGGGGCGAGTCAGTAGCAGCACTGAGATCTGAGAGACCGTGGAGATTCATAGTAGGAGAAGTTCACAGAGGTAATCAGGTGCGAGGCCATTTAAGGCTTTATACGTCATTAGTAGAATTTTATAGTCAATACGAAATTTAATCGGAAGCCAGTGAACTACAATGAGCCAATGAATGATAATACCGGGCTAATGTGGTGGAATTTCCTGGTTCTATTGACTCTAGCTGCCGCATTCTGGACGAGCTGAAGCTTGTTAAGGTTTTTGTTGGAGCAGCCTGACAACAGGCTGTTACAATAATCAAGTCTGGAAGTAATAAAGGCGTGGACTAGTTTTTCTGCATCAATTTAGCAATGTTTCGTAGATTAAGGAAATCTATTTTAGTAACGGTACTTATATGTGTGTCAAATGAAAGATCGGGATCTAGAGTGACACCGAGATTCTTTACAGTTAACAGGAACCAGCAAGATCAAGCATTAGACCTGACAGTTAGTTTCTAGCAGATTTTGGGCCTAGAAGAAGGACCTCCATTTTATCTGCATTGAATAAGAGGAAGTTATGTGACATCCAGTCCCCTTATTTAATCTAGATTTATCATCGGGATTTGCAGAGATATAAAGCTGTGTATGGTCTGCGTAGCAGTGGAAGCTAATCCCATGTTTCCGAATAATCATCCCTAGTGGCAGCATGTACAAAGTGAATAACGGGTCCTAAAACAGAACCTTGTGGGACACCATTTTTTACTTTGGTGAGTGCTGAGGATTTCCGTTAACTCTTACAAACTGATAGCGGTCGGACAGTTATGATCTAAACCAGGATAAGGTGGTTGCAGTGATTCTGACTAGGTTTTCTGGTCTATCCAGTAAAATAGTTGGTCAATTGTGTCGAATGCCACGCTAAGGTCGAGCAAAACCAGCAGAGAGACAAATCCTTTGTCAGCAGACATTAAGAGATAATTTCCAATCTTTACTAAGGCTGTTTCTGTACTGTGATGAGGCTGGAACCCAGATTGAAATGTTTCATATATACTGTTTTTGTGTAGTAATGAACAGAACTGGTGGGCCACAACTTTCTCTAAAATCTTAGATAGAAATGGAAGGTTAGAGATAGTTGGTTAGAGATGAATATATTCACTTTAATAATGAACAATAGAAAACATAAATAAATGTTTTAATAGTTTTGTCTATAAATGGTTGTTTATGGAGGCTCTGTGTGAAAATGATGTTCTGGATCCTGAAAACTTTAAAGGTTTAGGGTTTAGGGTTAGGGGTTTAAGCTTTAGAGGTTAGGGTTAGGGGTTTAGAGGTTATGGTTAGGGTTTTAGAGTTTAGGGTTAGGTCTGCACTCCTGCTGTAACCAGGCTGCTGATCAGGTTAACAGTAGCCCATGTGTGTGTGTGTGTGTGTTGAAAAGTGTGTGTGCTGTAGCTCCTCTTCATCAGGCTTCCTCCTGTTTCACGGTAACGAGCCTGCAGTTACTAGGCAACCATCTCAGTCCTCCATAATAAAGACTCCATCTCTTTCCTAATGTCATTTCTGTGGTTTTGCACTCATGTAAATGGCTTTCATTCACTTTTATGAAGATACAAGAGCATCATTAGTCTCTAAAGGAGTGGACCCTTGAGTGTTGTGTGATGTGTGATGTGATGAACCATAATGTTACATAACAAAATACAGAATGTAAACAGGCATTATTGACTGTTTCCTCAGCACAATTAAGTTAATTATACTATCAGGCTCCACCCACCAATGTGTTCTGGGCTCCATCCAATGGTTTTGTGTAGCTACATTATCATCATCATCATCACTATCATCATCACATCACCATTACCATCACCATGATCATGATCACCATCATCATCACCACCATCACATCACCATCACTATCATCATCATCATCACATCACTATCATCATCATCACCATCATCACAACCATCAGCATCACCACCATCACCAACATCATCACTATCATCAAATCACCATCACCACTATCATCATCACCATCATCATCAGCACTATCATCATCATAACCATCATCATCATCATCACCACCATCACCAACATCATCACCATCATCAACTCATCACCATCACCACTATCATCATCGTCACCACCATCATCATCATCACATCACCACCATCATCATCATCAACATCATGACTATCATCCCCACCATCATCACCATCATCATCATCATCATCATCATCATCATCATCATCATCATCATCACCATCATCATCATCATCACCTTCATCATCATCATCATCATCATCATCATCATCACCACCATCATTATCACATCATCATCAGCATCATCATTACCATCACCATCATCATCATCACCATCATCACCATTGTCACTATCTTCATCACCATCATCATCACCACCATCACCAACATCATCACTATCATCAACTCATCACCATCACCACTATCATCATTACCATCATCATCACCACCATCATCATCACCATCATCACATCACCATCACCACCATCACCATGACCATCATCACCATCACCACTATCATCATTATCACCATCATCATCATCATCATCACATCACCACCATCACCACCATCATCATCATCAACATCATGACTATCATCCCCACCATCATCATCATCATCATCATCATCATCATCACCGCCATCATCATCACCATCACCTTCGTCATCATCATCATCATCATCACCACCATCATTATCACCATCATCATCAGCATCATTACCATCATCATCATCACCATCATCATCATCATCACCATTGTGACTATCATCATCACCATCATCATCACCACCATCACCACCATCATCATCATCAACTGAAAGTTCTATGTGATTTAAGATGTGTTTTCATGTTTTTACATAGTAATAGTTTTAAACACTGACAGACATTTAATTAGTGCTTTAAACTAAAAGTGAGGAACCTTCCAAACCTTCTCATGCTGGACTGGCTGGTTTATGAAATGACCCCAAGGATCACAGGATAATGCCCCCCGCCCCACATACACACCACGCCATACATACCAACTGTTATTAAACTGTTCTCAGTTAATAAAATGAAAGTTTGAATGAAAGCCTGTGGTTCTTGAGTGTGATCAGGCTCCGGCACTCCTGCGGTCTGAGCGATGCCACAGCGCTTTTCAGGGTGCAGGGTTTGTGTGCCGGGGTCCCGGACGGGGGGTGATCATTAACTCCTGGCTGGGCTTTAGCATGACAAAGAGCAGAGTGGCTCTGAGTCACCATTCAGCAGCGACTCTCTCTCCACAGGGAAGAAACACAACGACTGTTTCGGATTTTCTGCTGAGTCAAAGATTTACAGAGGAACAAAGAGTGAAGGATAAGACTGTGATCCATCAGAGATTAACAGAGAGACTCCTCACCTCCTTCACATGAACCCTTTATTTACTCACTGCAGCACACATTTCCACACATTTACCCATTCACCCCTACACTCTGTCTACAGTTGTCTACAACAAGGGTCTGCAGTAACGGGGTTTCTGTAGTCTGTAGTAACGGTGTCTGTAGTCTGTAGTAACAGCATCTGTAGTCTGTAGTAACGGTGTCTGTAGTCTGTAGTAATAGTGTCTGTAGTCTGTAGTAATAGTGTCTGTAGTCTGTAGTAACAGTGTCTGTAGTAACAGGGTCTGTAGTCTAGTAACAGTGTCTGTGGTCTGTAGTAACACTGTAGTCTGTAGTAACAGTGTCTGTATTCTGTAGTGACAGTGTCTGTGGTCTGTAGTAACATTGTCTGTAGTCTGTAGTGACAATGTCTGTAGTTTGTAATGATTGTGTCTGTAGTCTAGTGTCTGTAGTAACAGTGTCTGTAGTCTGTAGTAACATTGTCTGTAGTCTGTGGTGACAGTGTCTGTAGTTTGTAGTGATAGTGTCCGTAGTCTGTAGTGTATGTAGTAACAGTGCCTGTAGTCTGTAATAACAGTGTCTGCAGTCTACAGTAACAGTGTCTGTAGTCTGTAGTAACAGTGACTACAGTCTGTAGTAACAGTGTCTGTTGTCTGTAGTAATAGTGTCCGTTGTCCATAGTAACAGTGTCTGTTGTCTGTAGTAATAGAGTCTGTAGTCTGTTGTAACAGTGTCTGTAGTAAGAGTGTATGTAGTCTGTAGTAACATTGTCTGTAGTCTGAAGTGACAGTGTCTGTAGTTTTAGTGATAGTGTCTGCTGTCTGTAGTAACAGTGTCTGTAGTCTGTAGTAACATTGTCTGTAGTCTGTAGTGACAGTGTCTGTAGTTTGTAGTAATAGTGCCTGTAGTCTGTAGTAACAGTGTCTGCAGTCTGTAGTAACAGTGTATGTAGTCTTTAGTAACAGTGTCTGCAATCTGTAGTCTGTAGTAACAGTGTCTGTAGTCTGTAGTAATAGTGTCTGTAGTAACAGTCTCTGTAGTCTGTAGCAGTAGTTTCTGTAGTCAGCAGTAACAGTGCCTGTAGTCTGTTGTAACAGTGTCTGTAGTAATAGTGTCTGTAGGTCTGTAGTCTGCAGTTATAGTGTGTGTAGGTCTGTAGACTACAATAATTGTGTCTGTAGACTGAGGTACTTGTGACTGTAGACTGAAATAATAGTCCCTGTATGTCAATAGACTGAAGTAATGGTGTCTGTAGGTTTGGAGTCTGCCATAATGGTGTCTGTATCCATGTAAAAGTAGTTTCAGTAGCTCTGTAGTCTGAAGAAATTGTGTCTGCAGTTTGTTGTAATAGTGTCTGTAGTCTGTATCCTGCAGTCACTGTGTCTGTTGGTCTATAAACTACAGTGATTATGTGTGTAGTCTGCAGTAATGGTGTCTGTGGACTGCTGTAAGTGTGTCTATAGGTCTGTAGACAGTAAGAGTGTCTGTAGTCGACAGGAAAAGTGCAGTGAGTAGTATGCAGTGACAGTGTCTGTAGGTCTACAGTCTGTAGTAATAGTGTCTGTAGGTATGTAGACTGCAGTTATAATGTCTTAGTGTTCTCTTATGGATTTATAAAACTTTCTACTGTCTTTAATAGTTTCTCTGCTACACAGACACACACACACACACACACACACACACACACACACACACTGGTCACTTCTTTCTCTCTCTCTCTCTCTCTCTCGCTCTCTCTCTTTCTCTGTCTCTGTCTCTCTCTCTCTTTGTCTGTCTCTCTATCTCTCCCGTTCTATCTCTCCCACACTCTCTGT
>JBBPDB010038617.1:0-11495 GCA_037974465.1 Brachypetersius altus | reverse complement strand
TGACTGTAAGACTGTCTCTGTAACTAATGACTGTAAGACTGTCCCTGTAACTAATGACTGTGAGACTGTCTCTGTAATTAATGACTGTGAGACTGTCTCTGTAACTAATGACTGTGAGACTGTCCCTGTAACGAATGATTGTAGCACTGGATAAGAGCTTCAGCTGTTACCCTTTTAAAGCAAAATTAGACAATTTTGTGAACAAACAACTGAATCATGAGACAGAAACTTTTAATGACTGTCTTCTTGTTTCTTTGGAGTCTAAATATGAGGTGTTATTAAAAATATACTGAAAGTCTAAAAATGCAAATGGATCTGTCGAGACCCTGCCTGGAAGAAGATGCATGTTTATTCCCCCCATGTATTTCCCCACAGTAACTGGGATGTTTAGAGAGACCATCCCAGTTGGCATTTCTGTTGCAGGCATGTTTGTGCCAACAAACTATTTGGAATGCAAACTCATTTATCATTTTATCACAAATGTGTGCACCTGACGTTTTCTAATCACTTCCTTAACTTTCACTAGAACCTGGTTCTATGGTTAAATGTGACAAAAATAAAACTATTTGGTAATAAACTGGTAGATTTGGCAAAAAGGAAGTATGGTAATACAGTAGATAACAGGTGGAGGATCTGTGATGCTTTAGGGTCGCTTTTCCTCTAGAGATCCTGGGAACTTGTCATGGCCTCCCCTCCGGCAGCCCACCCCTGGCAATCCCAGTCACTGCAGTATTTAGCCTGGATTCCAGCTACTCTCAGCTTCCTGCTGGTTTCTCCCATGCCTCCAATTGGTTTCGCATTTTCCCTTATCTTCCCCTTTCTTTTCAAGCCTGGCTCAGTGTTCAGTGTCTGTTCAACATCATGTTTCATGTGTTGCTGTGAGTGTGTCCATCTGCTGTTTTCCCTTGAGCTCTGATTGTTTTGGATAATTATGCTTGGCTCATACTTCTCTCTTTTGGAGGTGTTTTTACAAACTGTAGGTTTGTTGCTGTCTGGACATTTAACTCTGATCTCATTCTTTCTGATTCAGTTTACTGCAATATGTTTCACCTGGAAATCCAGATGCAAGCCTGTTGTGATGCTGGTCAAGATCAAGTTGGCCATCACCTTTGACCAACAAATGCCTCTGGTAAGAGGCATCACCCCAATCTAGACCTCAAGGTCCCTTAGCTGAGAACTCGCATCCCAGATTTCAGCAAAGAAGCCAACGCTTGTGTACTGAATTCCTTTCTTCCAATCAGTTTGTTACCCCTGTTAAATTGCATGTGTCTAACCATGATGTCTCTGTTCATGCATTTCTAGATCAGCAATTTGTATCCCATGCCTTGGTTTCCTCCCTGTCCATTCCTGTGGTTGTTTTAGCCTACTTCATCAATATTAATGCTGTGGATGGTCAGCAACAACCCCCAGGGCTACGCATCTTCCCCCTCATGGACCATGGCACTGTGATGTTAAGATCCTCCCTGGAGCTACACACCCTCGGCTGCATCTCTATCTATTGTCAAAACCTGAAAGCAAGGCAATGGAGGAATATGTGACCGAAGCAGGGGTTCATTAACTGGTCCAAGTCTCCTGCCGCTGCCACCTTCTTCCTCGCAGATAACAGGATGGTGGACTCCGACCCTGCATTGATTACTGGAGCCTCTTGAAAAAGTATCAACACCTGCTTCCACTTATCTCATTAGCCGCTGAACAACCCAATGGGTTGACAATTTTCACTCAGCTCAACCTGTGGAGTGCACACAGCCTGGTGGTTGATGAAGATGGTGTTTAGCACTACATCTGGCCATTACATGTATCACCTGATGCCTTATGGATTGGTAAATGCCCCGCTGACTGTGAACAACATGTGCAGGAACCTGTTAAACTGTTTGTGATTGTCTACATAAATGACATATTGATTTCTTCCAAAACACTCAAGGAACACACCGTCCATGGAAGGAAGGTTTCAGTTCATCTGCTTGAGCTTGGGCTGTTTGTTAAGGCAGAACAGTGCCATTTCCATCATTGGTGGTAATAAGGTGGCTGCTGTGTCTGAGTGGCTTGTGCCCCAGTTTGTTTTTCCAACTTTAAACACAGGTCTATCCAGAGTTTCAGTTTGGTGGCTGCACCCCTTGTCAGACCTCCTAAAGCATCAACCACCTGGGAGACATTTAATAAATTGAAGTGCCCCTGTATTGAAAAAAGGCCTGATCCCCTCCCCACTTTGTGGTAGGGGTCAGTTCTTTTGGGCTGGGAGCAGTATTATTGCCATGGTAACCCCAGTCAGCTACATCTAAGGACCTTCTTCTTGTGTAAACTGACGTAGGTGAAGCTGAATTATGATATTGATCATTTTTATTCCTAAGCTGTTTCCCTCGTTGAGCCTGAGCCCATTCTACCATCATCCATGTTGAATCCTGGACAAGGAGATAGCATGAGAAGCCAGGAATCACCCAGTACCCCCAGACAGACCCTCAGGCTGGCTCTATGTGCTGGATTGCCTTCGGATGACAGAATGGGCCCACACTACTCTCAATACTGAATATGCTACTGGGGAGCTCCTGCACTATATAAGTCATTCACTGTAGATATTGGTGGACGGATAACAGTGGTGCTGGAGGTCGGTGGTGATCCTTGACCCAGGGGGTGACTTTCTGGTTGCAAGACGTGGGTCCCTGTACACCTGGACAGCCTCATTCTTACCTTCCAGTTTCTCGACCCAGAATTCACCTCCATTTGTTGTGCTGTTATGAGTGTGTCTGTCCTGTGTTTCCCCTTGAGCTCTGATTGGTTTGGATAGCTGTACTTGGCTCATATTTCTCGCTTTTGGAGGTGTTTTACACAACAGCAATTTGCTGCTTTCTGGACATTTAACACTGGCCTCGTTCCTTCTGATTCAGAGGATTCACTCTCGTGCTGGAAACTGACAAACATTGAACTAAAGCGGTGTGGTTGTGAGTCAGGGCTGTGTGTTTGGTACATGTAAAAGCATATTTCATACCTCCACTATACTCTTTAAAAGAAGGTGAAGGAAACTGGCCTTTTTATAATTTTTATATATTGACATTTCTCAGCGTGGGGGGGTATGAATTATGAATTCAACATAATAATGATAAACATATTTACAGAAACTGGAATAGTTAACAATAAAAACAAACCTCAAGACCAGGTTGTGTATATTTAAATGTATTTATATTCTAAAAAAAACTGGATAATTAGACTTGGAGTCAAATAAAAATAGCAGAAAAATGAACAGTGGCTCCTTTGTCTCGATCGTCTGTGTTGAAAATGCATGGAAAAAAACAGGACATGCTATTACTACACCCATAACCTTTACATGACAGTCGAACACGAAGCCGCAAACTGGGCCGATGGTTTGAGTGGCCTCTTTGACCGCGAGTCTGTGGCTGTGCTGTGTTCAGTCGGCTCAGGTGCTCTGCAGAACCACAGCTGCCAGCATCAGCACACAATTAGCAGCCAGCATCTGCTGAGCTTTCCACACCACCCCACACACACCACAGAGACAGCCTGTCAACACCACTCACACACACATACATACCTACACACACACACAAAATACAACACGGATGCAGCCTGTCAACGCTGCACGTTTGCGCAGAAAAATCGTCGCCTCTCTGTGCTGTTGAGGCTTAGCTGTCTGAAGTGTTTAATGTGTGCGGCTGCGTTGGAGGGGCACAGGAGCTATAAGCATCCATATGTATGAATGTGGAGGCGTCAGCATGTGTGTGTTAGCCAGACAAGTGAAGGAGGAGATTTGCGATTTGTGAAGGAGGCTGGTGTTGCCTTTTTTTTTAGGCCAGGGAAATTCTTAACACTTGTCCTCTATATTGAAAATGTTTGGATGTGTCTGAGATTTTACTCGTCAATGCAGTGTAAATGTTTGCATTTTAAACTGCTCATCTTTTAAAATGGGATTCGATTTCTCAATATTTAAACATGATGTGACATTAATTGTCTTTTTTTTGTTTCACGAACAAAATGGAACAAATTTTAAAAACATACACGTATATTATATTTCACACACCTATTGCAATTTTTACTATTGCTACTATATAAAGTTACTTACTTAAACGAATCAGCACTGATTGTTTCCATAGTAACCTGACATTAAATGCCCATTCACTTTTACAGAGCATCCAACAACAAGGGCAGCATTGGGATTCTTTTATGTAGAAAAAAATTAACGTGTTGACCCACAGACATTTCCAATTCCACATGTTGATCCATTTTACTAATATAGGGTTTAATATATGAAGGGTTTAGGAAAACCATACAGTGACTGGTTATTTACAAATACAATTGATTTTCCTTTGAATAACTTCAGACCAAGAAATTTGGCAGTAGGCCTATGAAAAAGTGGACAGATCAACAGCAGGTAACTGTCATCACATCAAATTGGGGAGCAGTCATCACTTTGCCTATAGCAGGGCTTCCCCTGTGCTGATACAAAGCAATGGCATTACTGGGAACATACATATGAGAAATTAATAATTAAAATTTTCCTGATGAAAATGATGAGAGGAAAAACACAGCAAACCTTAAAACCAAAATCTAAATCATCCTAGAATAAAGCTACAAAGCAGATGTGTTGTACAGATGTGGCATTTTGACACAGCCTGTGGTAAAAGAACATTCATTATATTTATTTTTGGCTTTAGGTGGGTAGAAAATCACAAACTCTTCATTTTCACGTTTACAGGTCCTTCTGGTACATTCAAACACTGATAATGAACTAAGACTGCAAAGGTTGCTAAGTAGTGATTGAAGGGCTGAGGAAATGAGGCACTTCCAAAGAAATCAGATTTCATTAACCCTAAAAATTCAGCCTAATAAATATTCTTTCCCCATTTGGGTGGGTCTGGGATCAATGTGAATAGGTCCGGCCTGCCCATGGCTACACCCCTGCTAATAGCATCCCAACATTTAGAATGCTATCTAAATGCTAAAGTGCTACTGTTGTATTCCCAAAAGATAGAGAGAGGGAGAGAGAGAGAGTGAGAGAGAGAGAGAAAGAGAGAGAGAGAGAGTGAGAGAGAGAGAGAGAGAGAGAGAGAGAGAGAGAGAGAGAAAGTGTGGGTGTCTCCAGGCCCCTAGTAATAGACTGTCCTGAGAGTTACGCATGCTAAGCACACATCTGTCGCTGCACTTACAAGCCAACAGCTTAAATACCAACAGGAAACAGAGCAAGCCTCCCTGTGCACTGGATGACATGAGGAGAGGGACCGGTGTGCTAAACCATGTGAGGAAAACATCACTGTATGAAAACGGCATGGCTGAGAACTCTGATTATGATGTAACAATGGCATTCAGAGAAAAAACATGTTTTAAGAATCCACCTCAGAGCTTTAAAATCACACAGGACTGGACTTTCAGAGGAAAGACCTTTACACATAGGAGGCATTTCAAAACCAGCATATACAAATGCATGCCTCTAATGCAACAGTGCTATGACCAAACCTGTTCTGCCAGAAATTACTGCACAGAAGAGATCTGGATGTGATTACTAGAATTACTAGATCTAGTGGTGGTTGATCTAGCAGTTGAACAGTAGGTTAGTTCTGAAACATGAACAAACACAGAGATTGCATTGTTTTTGAGCACTGAATATCTAGAAACAGTAATGTCAAGCCAAATGAATTTTAAAATTTCCAATGACTCACTAATGGCTGCAGATACTGGTAAGTGCTCTGTCTTAGTGATGCTTGAACTTGGCTCAGACTTTCCCATAGTCACATTTCCTCTCTTCTCCCCAATGAGAGCAGGCGCAAAGGCATACATCCATGCTTGTTATTTTATCTCTTTCAAAACCACAACAGAACAAAAGGCATGAGGGCCAGAACAGACCTTCAAACAAAAGCAGAAAGGAAACACACTAATCAGAGCCAGGGTGACGGTGGACCGACACTAAGGTGCACTAGACACAAACTTAAATACAAAACACTAACCAATAGAAACACAAAAGTCATTCTTCACAGCCAGCTGAAACACATAACAAACAAACTCATGGCTGGTGGTGCTCAGAATTTCATAAAAAGACTATTAACACAAAAAAACACAACAGAAAAAATAAAACTTGCTAGTGTCTGTCAACCCTCACAGCCCACAGACATGACAGCCATTGTTGACGATAAAATCCTTTTGGAAAGCTTAACACGCACTGGATTACCTTCAGCCTGGTTTTCATCTTCAGTAACTGATAGGAGTTTTTCAGTTTGGGTAAGTTCACATCAGCCAGAGGCGCTCTATATTGTGGGGTCCCCCCAGGTTCTGTCCTTGGGCCTATTTCATTGTATATGCTTCTGTTAGCTCAAGCTATCAATTCTTTTAAGGACATTTTTTATTGTTTTTGTGCTGATGATACAAAGATGTATTGTTCTTTTAAACCCCAAAATGTAAATTTGCTCTCCTTATTGACTATTTGACAGAGATGAATAATTAGCTTTTAACCAACAACTTAATTCTCTGAAATCTGAGCTGATAAGTTTTTCTCCTCATGATCAATACAATACTCTCTAGCTTCTCTCGGGTTTCTCTGTGTAACTTAAGGGTTGTTTTTGATCAGTCCATGAATGCTCTTGTGAGGCCATTCCGTCGCTCCTGCTATTTTTCCTTCTGAGAAGGTCTGTTGTCTCTAAGGCTGAGATATAAATGCTTATTCATGCTTTTATCTCATCATGCATTGATTTCCATATCTGTCCTTTACTCGTCTAAGTACGTCTGGTTTAATGCGTCTTCAGAACATCCAAAACGCTGCCGCCAGGCTTTTACCATCTTTTCCATTTTACTTTGTCTGCATTGGTTCCCAGTAGAATTTAGGATACAGTATAAAATTCTCAGACAGAGCCCTACATGATCAGGCTCCTCAGTACAATGTGGACCTCATGAAGCTTCACACCAGCAGGCGTGCCCTGAGATCCACTCAACAAGGCCTTCTTTCTGTTCCTCGCCCGAGGCTGAGGACGAGTGAGGACCATGCATTTCAATCTGCTGCTCCCAAACTATGGACCAGTCTTCCACTCGGACTGAGGCTGGTGCAATCAGTCAAACAGTTTAAGGCCCAACTTAAGACTTACCTTTCTGGACAAGGCTTTGGTACTGTATACACAATATGGACAAAAGTATTGGGACCTCTTATTTACTGAATATATGTTGTTCATTCATACCCAGTGGTTTATAAAATCAAGCAGACCAAGACATTTTGGACAACGCCATGTTTCCAACGTTTTGGGAGAACCTACCCACTAGGCATGGCCAAACCACCACTGAGGCCCTGAGCAAGACCCTTAACCCCTATTTGCTCCAGGGAGACTGCCCCCTGTAGTTAGGGAATGGAAGTCGCTTTGGATAAAGAGCCTCTGATGAATGCTGTAAATGTATTTTACAGCTTTTCGGGAATTTTACTGTTCAGTCTACTTTATAAACAAACTTTACTCACTTACTCATTAGTGGCCGCTTAATGCGTCCTTCGATGACTTTCCTTGGCTTACTTTAACACACAGAAACTTCTTTACAGAAAGACATACATTTTTCTCCCAGTAATTGTGTGATGCATCCTAACATTGGACTGCAGTGCTCGGCACAGAACAAGGTCAAGAAAGTCCTCAATTTACGTAAATAACATTTTCTCAGCTCTCTTCTAGCACTGGCAAAAGTCCAACAAACTATTTTAACACTGAAAATAAATAAGGACTCGTGAAAAAAGAATTGTGGTTTCGAATGGTTATAAAGATGAAACCGTTACATTGAATATCCAATATGACTCAAAATAATATGATATATCATTAGTAATTAATAGTATTCATTTGTTTTATACACTGTAGTTCTTTGTTATGCCATTTTTTTAAATCTCATTTACCTTGCGTTACTCCGAAAGCCAGCCAGCATCATATGATGATCGCAAGAATTTACACTGTTTTTCTCAGGTCTTGGTCCTAAAACATACAACATTACATTCAGAAAGCGACTTTTTATATTGCCTTGACATCTGCCTGCAGCACAGAGAAGCCCACTAATTTGCATTTCACAATCAATTTAATCTATTCTGGGCACATTAAATCTGATATTAATGCAGGATATCTCATCACCCAACATAATTAAAAGTTCAGCCACGTCCCCACGTGGGAATGCAAGTGTCTTGCGATGGATTGCATGAAATAAATAAAAAAGTGAACGATGGGTTTTTAAACTGGTGGTAAATGAGAGTATACTGTCACTGGGGGCTGTCACCATGTCCCGAAAATGACTGAGGCCGCCGGGTTAACTGTCACCGGGCGCAGGTCTGGTTTACGGTGGAGTCATCGTCTCGTATTCTACAGGAAATGCCTTCGCAAACAGTTCCTACATTTAAATAAACTTTTAATTTCACACGCTTGGTTCAGTTTGTTGTTCCCCATTTTTGCTTGATGTTGATTTGTGTTCTGACCCATTATGTGTTCTGTTGTGATCTTGTTCCTGCAGGCTCCTGCTACAGTCCTTTACTTGGTGTCTGCGCCCCGTTTGACCTGATTCCATGTTTCACGTATTTGCTCTCGTCTGTGTTCCAGACTGCCTGACTGTTTTCCGTTGTTCTGAATTCTAGTATAGCACGAGCCTTGCTTGTTTTTGTGTTTTGGGTTTTTATTTTTCTGTTTAGAACCTGAGTCGGGGTTTCCCCTTGTTTTCTGTGGTTTTGTTTTGTGATTGTTTTCTGTTATTAAACTGTTTGCTTATTTTTCGCTCAGCCTTGCGTCCTCCCCTTTCCCTTACCCACTCGAATCATGACAAAAAGATACCATTTAAAAATCCAGAAGATATATGCATGTATATACAGAATCTGTATGTATGTGTATTACATATATACACACGCTTTTCGTGTATAGTGAAAACCGCATTGTTGTGTTTTGATTAAAAAATGCCTATTTTTATAGTGTAAACCCTAAATATGCTCTCAGTGTCATTTTAAACTCAGTTTAATGCATTACCCTTAAAGAAAATGTAAAGGTAAACCCGTCTTCGAATTTTAATTCCCTGCCGAGAAATGCAACTCGGAAGGTCGCGGGACAAAAGTATTGGGACACCTAGGCGAGGTGAACGGTTCCCCTTGTATGAAAACATCCAGAAAAAATTACAAATTAAAAGCGGAGGATATTTGCAGTTTCCGTGTTATTGTGGGGCTCTTGTGGGGAGTCCGGCTCTCAAAAAAAATCTGCATGTGACTGAATCCGCGACTCCTGATTCGCATAAAACTAGGGGGATTACTGTATATATATCTTAATGCTGGGCAATGATTATTTTTTATTGCGATTAATCACGTTATTCTATGCCAAATTGTATAATTAATTAAATAACTAGCGTATGGCGCCCTTTTATTTTAAAAGTACTGCTATATTAACTTGCCCATATATATACTGTGCATGTATACTGGGAGCAAAAACATCATCCCAGTCACTGAATTGTCCCATGGGGGTATTTTCGGACAGATGTCATGTTATATGCAAAATACGTATACAACATAGGAAACGCTGTAACAGACAAACCACTGCAGTTTACAATATTGCTAAATGATAAAAGGTATGATGTAGTGAAGGGATATGCAGAAATGAGCTGTGGCAAACATAAGGACGTAAAACAGTCTGTGGTTCAAGTCCAGAAGTGTAATGAATAGTGCATTAGTGCAGTGTCTGTAAGTGTAGATGTGAGTGGCATGTCCTGCCAGGCAGCGTCAGTGTGAGTGAGTGTGTAGTTTTCTGATGACTCAGGGTAGAAATTGTTCTTAAGTCTGTTTGTCCGTGATGTGATTGATCTAAAAGGTCTGCCGGGGGGCAGCAGCTCAGACTGATGATGTCCTGGGTGGGATGGGTCTGTTAAGCTGCCTGATGCTCTGAGTTAGCGAGAGCTGAAAGTTCCTCCAGAGAGGGTAGAGCACAGCCCATGATTTTCTGGCCGGCGCTGGTGACCCTCTGCTGAGCAGCTGGCACACCATGTGGAGATGCAGTACATCAGCACGCTTTCTATGAAGCAGCGGGAGACAGACCGCAGGTTGTTTTTCCTGAGGATCCTCGAGAGCTAGAGTTGCTACTGTGCCTTTCTGAGGTGATGGTAGTCCAGGAGAGATCCTCAGGAATGTGGCTGCCCAGAAATCTGATGGACTCTGGGGCAGCTGGGGGTCTGGTGGGTAGGGAATTGCCCCTGCTATTGGAAGACCATGGGTTCGAATCCCAGGACTGCCAGTGACACTGAGGTACCCTTGCGCAAGGTACCGTCCCCAAATACTGTGTTTTCTTGGTGAATGGGTTAAATATAGACAACAATTTCACACTGTGTGCTGTGGTGTAGTGCGTCCTCGAGCGACTATAAGTGCCACTTTACTTGCATTACTTTCCAGAGTCCCTGCTGATGTATGGGGTTCTGCACTGTCATTCCAGAGGTCTATTATTAGTCCCTCTGGTTTCAGGGGTTTGAGCAAGATTGCTTTCTGAACAAGACATTGCCAGTCTTAGGACTTTATCCTCCTGAGATGAGCTCAATCACAGGCCAGAGACTTCATGGTGGTGTTAAAGGGGTGGATGGCAGCATAGTTGTGGGGGTAGAGGGCATAGAAGGGTAAAGGGCATAGAAATGTAGGCTCAGCACAGGGCTATTAGTCAGAAAGTCCTTGATCCAGTGACAGGTGGGTCGTGAAAGCCCAAAGTCGCTGAGTTTAGCGACCAGTCTGCCTGGGATGACTGTGCTAAAGTCAATAAAAAGGAGGGGGCCGTGCCGTACCACAAATAAATGCTTTTCAATTACTAATAAAGCGATGTGTACCCGAACCGAACCGAACCCGAGCTTTTTCATCACACGGATAAAGAATGCAGAGAAAAAAATCTAAAACTCAATCAAAATTACACATTTGCCCCCCCCCGTACCCATTACATCATATAATAAGCCAATTTTTAAGTCAAATAAGTCAGTTTGCTCTAATTAGCCATTTATTGACATATAGGCTCTAATACCTCTAATGTATTCTTCTCTCATATTTTGCAACATTCACACACTACAGATCCATATCCATCAGACTCACAGTGATAAGACGACTGTCACATCCGTTTAAAAAAACGCTTCATATCAGTGTCATTTCACAGCAGCATGATATATTGTTAAGTACGGAAAGTGTCATTCGGGGCATTTTCACAGCTATATGAGCCATCAGGCTCCCCAAGCCACAAGAAGACCTTTGAGTCAGTAGGGAGGAAGTTAATTTATTTAAAATCGTTTCAGTCATTACAGTCTCATTACAGACTCTGTTAACATTTTGAAAAACAGTCTGAAAATGCCATTGAAACTGACACTATGTGGACAAAAGTATTGGGACACCTGTTTGGGCCCCATATTTCCAGTGAAGGACGATCTTAACGCTCCCGCAGATCAAGACATTCTGGGCACCATACTTCCAAGTCTGTGGACCCAGTTTGTGGAAGAACCTTCTCTATTCCAGCAGGACTGTGTCCCAGAGCACAGAGCAGCTCCATAAA
>JBBPDB010038559.1:0-11497 GCA_037974465.1 Brachypetersius altus | reverse complement strand
TCGACCCAAAAAAATGTCGTCGACCAATTTTCATATTCGATTACGTCGAATACTCGAATAATCGCTGCAGCACTACACAACCCCTCGCCCCCCCAGCTCAGCGTTCGGCAAACCGAACCACAAGCCCCCATCGCTTGGCCGCACATCCCGAAAATCTCACGCGCAGGTTTTGGGGCAACTTGAGAGCCCTGGAATACATGATATAGAATAGAGTCTTATCTAGCATTTAGCACTGGGTAAACAGCTTCACCACATCAAACTTTGAAGCTAATGTAGCTAATAAGTAGTAGAAACGTACCTAAAAATGAGCACCATGCAGAATGATGTCCCATGTCATGCTATTAGGCTAAAGTAGCTAAGAAGAAATTAGCATTAGTGTGACTGCTATCTTTTTTAATACCGTGAGGTAATGGAGCTAAGTAATGTAAATATATGTACCAAATAGCATCACACAAACTGCTTTCTCATAAAATATGATGAGGCTATTATCAAACAAGTAATAGAAACGTACCTACCAATTAACATAGCACAAACTGCGTTACTATTTGGAAGCTAATGTTGCTAACATTGGTTAATTTTCTGGAACTGCTTTATCCTTACTAGGATTTAGATTCGAACCCTCAATCCTGGATGCGTGAGACACAGTGCTACCCACTGTGCCACCATGGCCTTGTTGCTGACCTTGTTGTTAAAAATTAATAGAAATTTGCTACCAGTTAGCATAGCACAAAATGCATTCTTGCTCTTAAGCTAATGCTGCTAGCAAAAATTGGAAACTTATGTATCAGTGTAGCACAAAGTGCTTTCTCATATAGTGCTCTGAAGTAATGGAAAGTCATGTATTAGCCTCATGCAATTTGCTTTCTTATATCATGCTCTAAAACTGGGTGGAGAGAGTAATGGAATATTATGCACTGGTCGGCATCATGTAAACTGCTTTCTCATATCATGCCTGGAAGCTGATTTTGCTATCAAAAAGTCAAAATGTATCTTTTAGTTAGCATCATGGATACAGCTTGCCTAAATTCATTCATTTTCTGTAACCACTTAATCCTTACTAGGGTTACATGTACCTGGAGCCTTTTCTGGGGTCTCCAGGCACAAGGCACAGATTCACCCTTGGTGGGGTGCCAGCCCACCACAGGGAGCGCACACACACACACACACACACACACACACACACACACACACACAAACAAACCACCGCTAGGAGAACATGCAAACTCACAAGACCTGGATTAAAAGTGCTACCCACTTCGTCACTCTGTGGCCACTTTCTTAAATTAACACACAGAAAGTTTGTTTCAAAGCTGAAAACAGTGGTATCATCCACCATAAGCCTTCATTTACCTTGTGCTCATTATTTTAGAAAAGGATAAAAGGAAGTCTGTTTCAGATTTTATGGTTTTGAGTGTGATGTTTTGGGCATGTGCACAGTTCTAGGTCCATTAACCTCATAGCTCCATCGCAAGCGCACATCTCCTGGTTTATTGCATATGTTTGAGGAAAGTGAGAAAACCGCTCTGGGACGCACACACTCAGGCTCTGTCCTCGCTGTGTGCTCTCTGCTCTCTCTCCTCTCTCTCGTTGTCGTGCCCAGCAGCGGCCCGCTGCAGGTACTCATCTGTCATCCGCTGTAGTCGGGACCGTTCCGTTTAGCATCTGATTAGTGTGCCCCTCCCCAATACTGCAGCACTCTCCAAAGACACCAAGAGGCAAAACAGGGCCGGAGTGTAGGCCAGAAGGGGCAGGGTTGAGGTACCAGCTAAAATAATCCATTATAATCATAACAAAGTACCATATCCCAATGAAAATTATAACATCTTCATTTTAAGTGTGAAAATTGACTGCACGCAAATGCAATCTTTTAAAAAGCGACAGTGCAAGTAAAAAGCCTCCTGTTACATGGGGTTGGTGACCAGTTCACATTTATTTAAACTGTAGTAGATCTTTTAGTAAAGTGACCCGTTATCATCATACATGAACACACCACAGCACAGTACACAGTGTGAACAGTGTGAGATTCTTTCTCTGCATTTAACCCATTCACCAGGGGGCTGCAACCAACAGGGGCGTCTGGGGAGTAGTGTATGGGGTCGGTGCCTTGCTCAAGGGTAGCTCAGTGGTGCCACGAGCAGTCCTGGGATTCAAACCCAGAACCTTCTGATTGCAGGGGCAACTCCCTAACCACTAGGCCACCAGCTGCCACTGAAGTACAAAAATTTGTACATGAATAATCTGTGTAAGTTCTTCAGGTGAACACGCCCACATGGAGAGCGGAATTTTTCTAATTCAGCTAGAAGTTACCTCTCTAATGATGTTATTTATAGGTATATCATTCATTTTGCAGCTTGTATTCCTGATAAACAGCTCATCAATCCTAATAGTGGAAGGTTTTTGTGGAATTTAATTTTGTGGTTTTGTTTTTCCAAATCTACTTCTCCATATTTCCTGAACCCAACTCTTAATGTGATCTTGATCTGGTGTGTTCAGAGCTGTGTGGATACATGTCAAGTCAGATCTGGGCTGCACTCATTTGTGGATCTAAGTTAGATTTGTACACTACCAGTCAAAATCGTGGCAAACACTGAGATTTTCTAAAATGTTATTCACTTATTATTTACTAAAAATACACGAAGTATTATTTCCTAACAGATACTTTTACAGCATGATCATGTCAATGCCTGTGTTATTCATTACTACTGACCTACAAAAACCACCTAATATAATTATAATGTGGATCACCAGGCAACTGTTAGATATTTAATGACCTGACAGACAGTGGGATGAAACAGTTAATTAGTGCATTAAAGTTAAAGGACTGTCTAGAATTTGACTCTGCAGCTCCACACAGCCAGGATGTCAGACAGGCACTGTTACAGATCCTATCCATCTTGTTTTATTTCACATATTTTCAATTATTGTTGTTCAATCCACAACTTTTCAATGTTTAAAAGAATAAAAATAAGCAATTTATTAAATAAAGTGGCAAAAACCTGTGTATGCAGAGATTATTGACTGCTAGTGTATCTGATTCGTGGCCATGGGACCTATCAGTTCCTTTTGAATTTGTGTGTGTTTTTATATTGCACATTCATATTTTGCGTCATCAAACTTGTTTTTTGCTCTGTAGCAGCAGCTGCAGTACCAGTAAACACTGCAGACGCATTAAAGCCTTTTTTTCACCTTCTCTCCTAATGAAGAAGAGCTGAGAGCTGATTACAGATGATGATCTGATTATAGAGATGCGGGTCGTTTAAGGGCGCAGGTTCGTTCCCACTGAAGACAGACGGGTCACTTACAACTTGAACCAGAAAAATTGGAATTGGGCAGCAAGCCTTGCGATGTGAACGTGGCCATAGACAGCTAAAACTGTATATAAGCTGAACCAAGACCAGCACTCAGTGGAAAGAAGGGGGTTCTTGGAGTTCCTGTCTGTATAAGTCTTGCGTCATCCGCTTCAGCCCCACCCCGCCTGCCAGGGCAGCACAGCAGAGAAACCCAAAACTAAATTCTTTCTTTTCTTAGCAAAACGTGTTGGCTCAAAAGAGTATATATACTATATAAATATATTCATTGTCAGCAAAAGGTCTGACCTATATGACCATCCAGAGGGTCTGTCCCACACTTATGGAGACCACCGTTTAGTTTAGCTGCCATGTCTGCTTTGTTGACTGAGCTTTGCAGATGTTTGAATATTAAAGAGAATCACTTTGAATTTGACCTTTTAGAGGTATGATGTTTTATGTATGAATTTAGAACTGCAACATGGATTCTGATACTACTTTTAGCCTTTGTGGCTCTGATTTGCTGGTAAATAAACATTTTTGTTCACTTGTACGGTTCAGTGCAAAAGTCATAGGATCCTTTGTTTTAATGTTTAAAGCCATTTGTCTGAGCAGTAAAAGAACGTTCTGCCTGCAAATACAAGTTAACATAAATAAATACACAATGTAATAAATACTAGTAAATAAGAAAGCAAAACGATCAAGATTTTAAAAAGTTGAAGATTTGTTTTGTCTGTAAAAAGGGGTGTATTGTGAGCTGGTTAGAACAACAGAGGTTCGGTTCCAGATTTCACCTCGATGTCTCCAGCCTTTGCATGAAGTTGTGAAACTCCATCAGCAGCTCCTGGTTTAATCTAAGGAAGTATTGATTGAGCTGAACCAGGTTTGAGGTATTTGATGAGAACTACAGTGTATTACTGGGTTTCCATGAGGAGGTCTGGGAATGATTAAGCCAAACATTTAATAATCACTATTTACTGTAAATTATGTGTATATATTCTCTTATTAGCTTTTAAAAGTATATACACAGTACTGTATATTCACACGGTCCCATTCCTACAAGGTTTTTCTCGCAGAGGATGAAGGTATTGGGAAAGAGGGACCAGAAAATTGTGCGAGTGGAAAGGAATGAGAGTGTGAGGCCTGGAAAAGAGTCTGAGATAGAGAGAGTTATGAGCGAGCAAGAGAGATAGAGAGAGAGATAGAGCAGTCCAGGAAGAAGAAAAGGGGGGTTGACGGAGTGTGAGAGTGAGAGTAGGAGTATAATGACATCCAGACCTCGCCACGGAGCTGCGTGTGCTTTCCAGCGTGCGGCAGCCAGGTCCAAACGGGATGTGTTCAATTCCAGCTCCGACTCTCTCCTGCTGCCAGAGACTAGGGCGTGGTGAAGCAACGTTTAGGGGCTGTGTTAAGAGTGTCTATGTTTCAAAGGCAGAGTTAAATATTTTTATGGCCTTATTAAAAACCTTGAAGGTGGAATATCACAGAAAACTTTCCTGCCTTCTTTTTTTAATAAAATAGTTTGATGTAATATGTAAACATTTTTCCAAGCGTACCATTCCCTGTTCAGTCCACACATGGAAAAGAAGCTGCCTGTTTTAAATTGGTCATGGTTGTGATATCATAACCAGTAGCAGAGTTAGTGGTGTTGGAAGATCACCCCTGTATTTCAGCCTGGGCTACTTTTTTGAATGGCACACAATATAGGATACGCAATAAGAACAGAGCTTATTTACATACTGTCCAAAAGTTTGTAGACATCTGTTCATGCAGGGTTTCCTCTGAAATCTGAGGTATTATTAGAAGACTGGTTTTAATGCCCCTCATTTGCTGCAGCAACAGACACCATTCCAGCTCATAGTAGAGGTACTGGGTTGAAATCTATTAGTCCAGATAATGCAGTTCCACTGTTCCAGCAATGCTGGATGCTGTTATACCCCTCTAGCCTACACTTTGCATTGGGCATGTGCGACCACACCAAAACTCCCCATTTTATTTATTGTGCTTTTTGTGCAGTATTTGATATAGAATATGAATTTCTGAGCTTCTGTTGTTCAGGGCTAATTACATTAGTGCACTAAAGTTTCTGGGACATTGCTGCATTTGCAAAGTGTGCAGTACACTTTAGATGTGAGGATTTATATTATTTTGCTGCTGCAGAATCTGAATCTGAGCTACTGGTTAAGTTACAGAGCTACTGTTTTTTGTTTTAAATTTTTTTTCAAGATGGCCTTTTGAAATTGTATGTTCTTTAAAATATGATCAATAATAACGTTCATATGAAAACCTCCAGAAGTATTGTGGTATCAGTTTTGGACAATATCGCCCTCCCCTATTGGAGATTATATCCTGCGTGTGTGCAGTTGGAGGACTGGGATTCTAAGAATGCTTTAATTCTAAGTAAAAGAAAAGATTACTGGGCTGACTAGTGTCCATGAGACAGAGAGACAGCAGGTACCCACTGTAGATATACATCATCAGGCACTTTCCTTCTGACTCTGGTGTGTTTGGACTGTTGTGCAAGATTCCCAGGAACGATCTCAGTCTCGACACCTGGGTAATCCCACATCGCATTTACTCATTGAACCCTGCCAGGAAGGAGCTGGTGTACTTGAGAAGAGCTGGAAAGTGAAAAAAGCAAAACGTTTGATCCGTTAAGAGGATAATGGTGTGTGTTTAAGAGGTGTCTTGGTCTTAATATAGTCCAGCCTTTTCTCCTTAGTGTTTGCTGACTCGGCTGAGTGGCCTCAACCACTTAGAACCTGGCAAGAAGAACCCGTTATTCAGACAGAAGAAACAACTCCGAGGTCAAGTTGCTGGACGCAGTGTTGATGTATAGTTTAGGTTGTGGTGTTTTTAAACGTTTTGAAGAGGGTCACTGCTTGACTTTTTATTTGTTGGAATTAAAATGAACAGTCCATTGAAATTTGATTGTAGTGGAAAGTCGTGGAGAAACAGTGTTAACTGACATTCAGCACATGAACCCGTGAAGGTGAATGGCAGGAAAACACATTCTCGCTGATGATGGGTATCGTTAAGATTTTACTGATGTCGATATCAATACTTATCAAAACTGATACTGATACTGTCCATAAGTTAATGCTAAAAATAAAGTTAAAAAAAAACTAATATATGTTGTGCAGTTAGTATAGAGCATTTTCTGAGAGTATGTTATATTGTTTTGGTCTTTGTGACTGTGCAGTCGTTGCATATCGGGGAGAAATGCATTTTCTGATTCTGATATCTCATGAAAGATTCAACGGTTTGTTTGTTTTTTATTTTTAGAGAATTAACATTCTAAACCAAGTCTACTGTATGTATAATGAGGGAGGAACAATCTCTTCAAATTTGTGGTGGTAATATGCAGGGCGTCGCTCCTGATCCAATCCAGCATCAACCATTTGAAAGTGCAGCTATGCCTAAATATATGTTGCAAGCCCATTTGTGCAGAAGCTTATCCATATTTCAGTGTTGACCAGTCGGGTCACGGTGCCTATTCAGTACCAATTCTCTACCCAGTATCGAGTATATCCTGATATATTAGTGAAATAAATTCTTGCTCAGGACAACTTTGCTCTTTGGTTATCCAGTCATCCTTTTGTTTTTAGAGAAATCATGTACGAACAGCATATTGTACACAAAAACAAACTCAAAGTCTGCTTCAAAAACTCGAAACTTCTTTTTTTGTTTGTGTTGCCATAACGGCAATGCAGCTCCAGGAAGAGTTTGATGGTTGGATGGATTTTTCCTTTTTGGGAAACCTCCCATTTTTAAATCGGTCATGAATGGAGCACAGATACTGGAGCGGTTTGGGATTAGTTGAGGAAACAGGATAAAATTACAATGTATTGTTTGTTTACTTGTGTTTGCTGTAATGTTTTTTTCCAAACCATTGAAAGCTCCCTACCCAAATATAGCTACTCATTTTCGTACGTGATGACCGCTAAAGTACCAACGTCAGTTCTAATTAAGTAATCCCTTATTACTATGCGGCTATTAATAGAAATCAGCAGTGTCCATCTCTGCTAATGATAGCAGTCGAGTAGTTTGTTTTTAAACGACATTATTGCCTGGTTTAAGGCCGGACGTTGTAGTCATCATCATGGAATGTGGGTATCAGCTGCACCCCCAGTTACCAACAAAGGCCAAGGAGTGTCGAAGCTATTTCGCTGGTTTTCCCACCCTTCAAGCCTCGCTGGCTCCTGTCTGCTTTTAAGTGGATCTAATTTTACTGCATTCCACAGTCTGACTGCCTGAGTTTAAAAAAATCTCTTTTATCACAGGGTACAGAAGCTCGATTCAGAAAAGACTGAGCTCCTCAGATTAGTCACATTTGAGACTGAGGACGTCTCGCTGCTGTGAACTCTTCTGGGCGATGTCGTTTTCTGTTTTGGATGAGCCTTTGGATTTATTCCTCCCATTGACTTTGGACGAACATTATGTCCAGTGAGTCTTTGTTAAAGGGGTGAATGTGGGGATAAGGGCGAAAACGCCTAACATTTTCCAGAGCTTCAGGATGTGAGGTCATAAATGAAGCCCATTCTCTAATGCGGGTGACATTCGCAGCACATGACATCTCCAGTGGTCCTAACAAAAGACAGACGGCTCGTCGCATCATTTGTCCCTGTCGAGCTGTTTTTTGTCACTGATTCACAACAGCCCGCCCTTATAAGAAGTCACCGGCCTGTAGAGAGTGCTTGAACCGAGATAAGCTGAATTTGCATATTAGGTTAAGACACCTAAATGGTATTGATGTAATAAATTGTATTCATGTGGAAACAATGTAAGTTCATTCTAGCCTAAGCAGCTACACCCATTTATATCTTTAAAGAGTTTCACTAGTCATTCAAAGTAGTTGACTATCAGTAAAGTAAAAAGAAAATTAGCGTTTGTATTTCAGTAGGTTTCAGTCTTCAGGGCCTCTCAAACTACTGCATGCTAAAATGACCACAGCTCTCAGAATCACCACAGAATATCACAAGATATCCATAGTGCATGCTGATCAGAGTTTGTGGTTGTCTTATGTTGTATTTTCACCAAAATAATGGAAGCTTGGATTATACTTAGCAGAAAAACTGACACTGAGAGTCCCCTCCTGCTTGTTTACTGCAGTTATTCTCCACTGCTGTAATTCAGGCACTGTCCCCGAGTAGCCGACTGCTGCTCACAGCCGTTGCCCATTAACTGTTCGCTATCCTTGTGTTAG
The DNA here is from genome assembly GCA_037974465.1 of Brachypetersius altus. Lineage (NCBI taxonomy): Eukaryota > Metazoa > Chordata > Actinopteri > Characiformes > Alestidae > Brachypetersius > Brachypetersius altus. The sequence continues at coordinate 3,004 of JBBPDB010038559.1, read as the reverse complement.
CCCCTCCCACTTCACAAGTGATGTGAAGAGTCTATATATTCGACTACTAGTCATGGATTGCTGCAGTACCACGAGGAATCAAGCTTGTGATGGACCAATGCTTAGACAGTTGTAGCACTCGGGAGCCCCTTTCTGTTTCTTGTTAGCACTGACTGGTGTAACATCATAAGCAGTGAGTGGTTGGGGGTCATGTAGCTTATCTAACAATCTGCAAACTTTTCATATTCATCAGCCTTGAACATCTGGTGTCCATGCATCATGCTACCATTCTTTTTTTCCTTAGTGAATATAGTCACCATCCATCGTGTTAAGGACCAAACAATATTTAATAGTTAAGGTTTTGGACTTAGGGTGCCTTTGTAAACAGAAGGTTGGCTAACTATTATGGAATTTGTGTTAATTAGTCCCACATGCCATCCAAGGAGTGATATTTAGGGGCTATAATAACAGTGTGAGAACTCCAAATGGAGATTGATAAACCCTGTTACAGGGTAAATGTTGTCATAAGGCCAAACGGTATTCCTTTATGATGACAGAATGGCTGTCCACTGTCTGACACTGTGCTGTTGCTTTTTATGAGCCCTAATGTTTGTTTGACGAATCCATGTCATAGTAGACTCTAAGCCCCAATATTACAACATTCAGCTCATTTGTTTACAGTAAACGTTTAGACAAGAATTATAGGAGATTTGCTATAGTGATGGTGGAGTGTTGCCATGTGGCCTGCTTCCTTCTCAGCTAAATTAATAGATCACTTAACATAAGAAAAAAAGGTAAAACATCACTGACCACAATCTGGCCCTTACAGCCTCTATTATTTCAAGTAAAATAAAAGGTGACTAACATCAAGGGACAAACCCAAAGACATGCATTGGAAACACATTTTCCAGAGACAAAAATATCATTGTTGATGGTCGATGGAACTTTTGCTCGTGACTTGTTTGTGCATTTTCCCATGTTATGCCTGCATGGGGCCACTGTAAAACATGCCTTTCAAGAGCCAAAGCATGGCAACCGTGGGAATCCAGTAACCTCCAGCACGGGGAAAGCAGCCAAAGTGCCCTGTTCCCTGCTGATCTTTGGGGTTGTGTCCTCATGTCCTGCCTGCCCTGTCTCTCCCGCTGCTCCCTGACCAGGCTCCAGGGGCCGTGTCCGTCCCTCTGGCGGGGTGAAGCAGAGTACTGTGCTTTATGTCATTTCAACATGTTGGCCATAGTCGTTTTTGTTTCTCAGTGCCGGGCCGAACACAGTTCGAGCACTAGGCAGCGTTTGTGCAAGACTATTGGCCTGAACATTTGTCATAATATGACATACCAGCTGCCCAGATGATTAGCGCAGCACTATGACCAATAATCAATACCAGCACTGACTCTTGTGGCTACAGTCTTGCTGTTGTTGTCTTTGGCCAAAGTTATGTGTAACTTCTAATCTTGGCGAATCAGATGATTAGTGCAGAGCCAAGGCCAGTAATCAATAGCAGCACTGGTTCAGGTGGTTACTGAAGGGCTTGGCATTGATATTCTTGGCTTAAACATTTATTATTTATCAGCAAGTCAGTCGCCCAGATGGATTTGCTCCCAACCATGACCTGTAATCAAAGCCTAACTGGACTGTTGTGAATAAAAATACATTCACCTAAAATACACACTTATCCCAAATGAAGGATAAAACCAGAGATATTATAAAAGAGTAGACAGTTGAAAAACGGGAAAGCTCATTGCGTTCCACATCGTATGTGTTTCTGGAGAAAGTCCCTTCCTTCAATTAAAAAGCCAGATGGCTTGCTTGTAAATCCATGGCCATATACGCATGTGTGGTTGCTAGAATATATGTTTATTAGTGACTTGTAATACGCTTTATTTGAACGTTATTGTAGCTTGTAGTCAAAGGAGATCTTTGGTCAAAAGAGAGCTTTGGTCAGGATGCCCACCGAGTGGGTGGATATACTTTCCTGTAAGGACTATTCATAACCCAACCTATAAAACCCATCAGCCATTGTATCTTTAACATACTTTAAGTAGTAGTTAGGGAGTTACCCCTGTGATCGGAAGGCTGTGGTTTTGAATCCCAAGACTGCCAGTGGCACCACTGAGGTACCCTTGAGCAAGACTCTGCGTCACTGGCTGCCCACTGCTTCGTATGGTGAATGGGTTAAATGCAGAGAACAATTTTACACTGTTCGCACTTGTTCTGTGATGTGTTAAGGTGTGACAATAAGGGCCACTTTAACTTTGCATGGTGTATTTGTCGGATTAGACGGGCTAGAGTACCTACCTGGAGTATTGGCCTTTAATTTTATTATCCTGCCTCTCTGTAAATATGCTCTCTTTGCCAGTTCTGCTGTGTAAATGTTCTTACACTGTTTAGCTTGCTTGCAGTAAACGAACAGTTGTCGCTTTTCATATTATCTGGCTCTGAAATCGCTAGGCCTGGTGTGGCATGGGCTCGTGCAGCGGCGCCAGATGGTGCCTCTTATTCACCACCAACACTGGTTGGATCTGTTACTAAGCAACCCCAGCAACTGCACGGGAAGTATTGTCTCAAGATTTGCCAGCAACAAGTGAGCGAGCAGCCACTACAATAGCCATACTGTGTGTCTGCCGGAGCCGTCCGGGGTCAGGCTGGCTGGTTCACTGGAGTGTATTTTGAAGAAATTCTGAACCAGCCTGCGTAGCATCCTTTAGCGTCGGACACACCCGAAATGCTTTCGCCCTTTCTGTGAGATGTTTCTGCAACTGATGGGGGTAGTATTTTGGGATAGCATGTGCCAAGCTAAGCTACATACCAAAGATAGCAGGCATATCTGAGGAGGAAGAATGCATAGGGAGATATCGCGGCCCCTTCGCAAAGGGAACAGTTGGCTTTTAGGGAACGTTCGGCAGCGAGCTGTTCTGGATAGCATGTGTGTGGGGGAGTGTGCAGACAAGGCCGAGCTTAGTAGCATGAGTGCGTGTGTGTGTGTGTGTGTGTGTGTGTGTGTGTGTGTGTGTGTGTGTGTGTGTTG
>JBBPDB010038542.1:0-11498 GCA_037974465.1 Brachypetersius altus | reverse complement strand
AGTTCATTTGTCACGTGTTTTGGTTTTCACCTGTTTGTGTTTTGTTCCTTGATTACTGTCTGTATTTAAGTTCTGTTTGTGTAGCCCACTGGGCAGGTGGGTGGCCTAGTGGTTAAGGCATCCGCCCTGCGACCAGAAAGTCTGGGTTCGATCCCCAAGACCCCCAAGGGTTCCTGGCTGCCCTCTGCTTCACTTGGTGAATGGGTTAAATGCAGAGGAAGAATTTCATGCTGTTCACACTGTGTGCTGTGGTATGACAATTGGTCACTTTCACTTATCTGTCCATCGCCTTGCTTCACCTTATTTAACGTCTGTCTGTCCTGATTTCATGTTATTCCTGTTCACGTTCATGTTTATAGCGGCCCTAGTGCCAGATTTTGTTTCTGTTTCATTTTTTTGTGTTTAATAAAAGCCAACCACAGCAATGGATACCTGCCGGTTAGACCCGGCCCTCGTTACACACTACTAACAGTAGACACTGTGTAATCAATTTGTTGTTTTATTAGTAACAACTGGCAATGCAGATAGAAAACAGTATCATAACACTTCTAAACATATTTCAATGTCACAAAAGTTAAATTTAAAAATGCAGCCTTATTTATATACTTTCCATACCCAACATAGCTGCTCTGACTGGACTGTTCTTCTGTTTTGTTCTCTTGCACAAAAGGAAACCATAAATAGTATGATAAATGTTAACCTTAAATGTTAACATTTTGTTAAAAGATATTTATTTCATATTTATTTCATAGCGATATACATTGCACTTATCTGTCACTAGCAAAAGAAATAATAAATCACTATCGCTGTATCACACTAGTCACAGCCAATATGTATGTTTCCAACTAATGTGAAAAACAGCTTTAAATGTCCCCATAGTGTAGCAGAGGTTGCAATAAGTATCTGAAGGTCCTCTGGCAGTGAAATCAGGAAGGGATATGAAATTGGGCTTTGATTTCTCAGCTAGAAAAGCAGAGAGACGGCTCAGTGAAAACAGAGCTTAAGCCTCGTTAGCTAGAAGCTCTGATGGCGACTTTGTGAAAACACTGTAGCAGAAACAGCACACAACCTATTTGAAGGTCTAGCGTTTGGGCTCCTGAGTGGTGTTAGCACTTTTCATCATCAAGATATTGTGAATCCACAGTTATGCCAAAATCATTCTTGGCCAGAAGACCGAGCTGCAATGAAACCGAAGCAACTGCAAACTTAAGGAATGGTAATGCAGTAATGACTGCATATGAAAGCAGCATATGTGACAGGAAAACTAACACATCTATTATACAAACAGGCTAAAAAGGCTTTATTCGTTTATTCATGTACTGTTTTTAGGTTGCCAGACCAAATTGAGTCAGTTTTGTGTTTTTTCCCATGTTGAAAAACAAACATCATGTAAAATAATGTAAAACTACAAATTCTCATTTACCTCAAAAATACTTGCTAAAAAACAATATTATTTCTGGCACTATATGACACTATATTACATCTTCACCCTAAGTCAGCACCTGCTGGATGACATAAGTGTATTCCTCTAAAGTCCTCGCAAGTAGGTGGAACTAAATGCCACAAAATTGGGAACAATCCCCTCCAAAATTGTGGTGTATGTTTTAGAGATAGATTCTTCAAAAGAGATGTACACAAGGGTGTCCTCGGGTTACGACAATCTCGACATAAAACATTTTGAGTTTACGGCGCTCACTCTCACTCTTTGGCTTAGACGGTTAATGCTGTATTTATGGGCTATGTGGGTGAACTAGTTTGGTTTTGTGCGTATGGGTGAGGAAGTCGCCGTGCCCCAGTATGCGTACAGTTTTCTGTGGTTTAGTTGTGTTTTTATGTTCTAGATTATGATTTTACTACTGTGTTGGGATCAGTAAGTATTTAGGCTAAAGTGTGTTTCGACTAACACCAAAATTCGGGTTACATCACAGTCGTAGGGACACAACCCGAGGACCCCTGTATGTGAAATGCAGATAGGGTGCTACAGGTAAATCTGTCTGGCTTCTGTCAATCAAACTGGAGGTTCTTTCATCTCAACTCCTCACCTGCAAACGGCCACTTTTGCCATCATCTGTGTGGGCCTGGTGAGTAACAAACTGACATGAGACTACACATGTGTCTCTAAATGGAGCACAGCAGTGAGGACATGCCAAGCTCGATCAGTGCAGCCGTTTGGCAAAAAGCACAACGCACTCAGTTATATTTTCTCTCTCTTACACTCAGCTTGAGATGATGGCTAGTGTGTAGATTTTGAAGTCTTAGTTTAGACTTGTTGCTGTGATGCACGAGTAGCTGAACAACAACCGCGTGCCGGGCACACAGCATGAAACCTGCCCAAAACAGAAATCCCAGCATGTGGACTTCAGCTCCTTTTTTCCTTGTTTTGCCTTTTCAGCTCTGCACTGGTGGATATATGTGTTGATTTAGGAAAGCATACAATACCAGTCAAAAGTCTGCATACATTCTAATTCAATGGTTCCTTTGTTTTTATTATTGGCTACATTGCAGATTAATAATAACACATCACCTACTGCTCTGATGACAGCTTTGCACACTCTTGGCATTTTTTCAATCAGATTCATGAGGAATTAACAGGAGTTCTTCGTCAAAAGTTCATTAGTGGAAGTTCTTACCTTCTTAATGTGTTCTACTGCACATTATGGCAAGAACCACTTAACGAAGTAAAAAGAGACAACAGTCCATCATTACCTTATTACAGAACATTTCTGGTTTAACTCTTTTTTTGTTTACTGCATAATTCCTTGTGTTCCTTCATTGTTTTTAATATTAACCTTAATTTATTTCAATAATAATGTATAAAATAATAAAAAAACAAAGAAAAAACATGTCCACTTTTGACTGGTAGCGCAAATAATTAATCACACAAACATTTCATAGATATTAGATCACTAATAACAGGAGCTGACTGCACTTGAAGCCTGCTTGGTTTTGGGAGGTTATTTATTTATTTGCTTGTCTGCTTCTCATTTGTAATCATAAAACTAATATATTTGTAGCTACTTAAAGTTCTAAAATGTTGGCGTTTTCCAAATATTGTCTTGATTATTCTCCAAGCACTTAATTATGTATCTATTGCCTGGAAACTCTTTTTCATAATGATTGGATGTTTTATTAAATGGTGTCCCACGTTCATCTTGTGTAGGAATTGTGTTGTTGTCTCCATGTATAGAATGAATACAAGTGCCATATCAGTGATCAGCCTCCTTAAACAAAAAAAAGCTGTCGACCCCCATTATATACCTGCACCACGGTGGTGTTTTTTCAATATTACCTTTGTGTTTGAGCTGATGTGTTATAGACAGGCCACAATTCAAAGTGAAGGTGTTCTGTGGCATTGACTCAAAGGTAATGATTTATAGAGCAAGCGCAGCATTACATAAGAGTGACTAACCTGCAAACGCTTTGAGATATCCTTCTCGATATAGAATGTGACATGAGCCGGTAGTGAACAGCACCACTAGAGCCACATCTGAGAGTGCTCTTCTTTCTCTCCCCTCTCTACATTTAACCAGGGCTGTCATGATTACTAGGCATGCACTAAAATTTTAGTCACCGGAAACTTTCAGCTGAAAGTGACACTTTTCTTTTTAGCTAAAAGTGAAATACATACAGCAAAAGAGACCACAGCAAAAACATTCATTTTCTCAGGTTTTATGTTTTAACAGCTTTGCTAACAATAAAAATATTGTTCATTGAAGCACAAATTTAAAGGAAATGACAAAATATCAAAATAAGAAAAATATGCAGTGTTTACAGAACTTGAATAATTCAAATAATTGTTACTGCTAGAGGTGTTTTCCCAGTCAACTGGTCACACTGCGAGTGTTGATTTAATATATATATATATATATATATATATATATATAAAAGACTTTACAAATAATTTACCTGTTTCTATATCACACAAGCGATTTGTAATCACTGTTTTTTATGTTAGGCTGCAAATTCAGAAAGGCTGCAGTGTCCATGAAACTCCTTTATATGATGCCAGCCCGGTGATAAATACCATCCAATTGCCCAGTCCTAATGAAATAGCAGTGATTAGCTGGCAATCTGCAGTGGTAATGCATATTTTAAAGATAATATACATAGTCATTCATATAAAGTGTTTTATAGTGTTGTATTATTTTAATAAGGTCCCATTAAAATCTTACCGTGTGATAGTTCATGCTTTTTCAATAAAGGCTTAGTATCGCTTTTTTGCTTAGTTCAAAATGTTAATCAACAAAACAATTAATCAATTACTAATCAGAGTTTCCACTACACTCCAAAAAGAGAATGGAATGCAACAGAAGAACAATTTTGGCTCCACAATGAACCTTTCAATAAATAGTTCTTTATAAGAGCATGTTTAAATAAACTGCAGATATGATATGTTGTATACATATCATACATATCATACAGTTAATACAAGTATTTTTACCACTATTTGTACTGCAGGTTTTTTTGTATCATTTTTTTGTAGCATGAGAATTATCTGTCCTCACATTTTCCAAAAAAAGACGATAAGATGAGAAAGTTTATTTCTCCCAAGGGAAATTCTTTTGTCATGCTCAGTGCAACAAGAGGAATAAAGATAAGACAGTAGAGAAAAAATACAATAACAATAGTGCAACAGGATAAAAGATATAATAACAGATCAGTAGTGCAAATAGTTTATTATAGTGACCTTGTGTCCGTGTCATAAACATAGAATGAATGCAATAAAAGGAAATAAAATGCAATAAAATGAAATGAAATAAAATGAGATAGCAGCAGGCGATGAGGGGATGTGACTATTGCTGATCATTTTGCATGCCAGTCAAATGACCCTTTGCATCAAACAGGACTTCAGTTTACTTCTGGCCCTATATTTGTAAATGTGATGTGCAAGAGGGATAAAGCTCCACATAAATGAAAGGCTTTATACCAATTAAACAGTCACAGTGTGCAAAAAGGGTTCAGTTTTCAAGACAAATTGGAAAATTATAATCATAAACTACTACTATACAAGAACAAAAACATAAGTAGAACTGAAAATAAATGGTAAAGAATACATTTTTATCAACATCAATAATTAATCACACTTTTTTGCTTTAGCACTGTTTTGACTATCATTTACTCCTAAATGCCACACATAAGAACAGTTTTAAATGTGAAAAGACTCTCTGGGGGAATATTTTTCCTGGATACTGCCTGAGATAGAACTTTAATTTACTGGACTTATTACTGGGTTACTAGATAATTTACAAAAAACTGTACTTTGCACCTAATGGAAACTTGGTTACTAATATAATCCAGAATGACAGCCTTACACACATCACACTGCCTCCTTAGTTGTCACTGTCTAGCAAGTGTGACATTTGGAGCAGCTGCTCTGGGAACCAGCGGCCCCTCTGTGGAGGCAGCCCTATGGGAAAGGGAGCCGGAGCAACAGGCTAAACGTCTGCTTGAGAGCATGTCAAAGATGATAATTACTCCATACATAACAGTCTGTAACCCTTTTCTTGGGAGAGGGGAGACCTTGAGAAACTTTCGACAAGAGCGAGAGGTGAGGAATGTTTTTGTTTCTCCGCCGCAACACCTTTCCCTGTCAGAGAAACGGACCCCCCGCCGGGCCGCTGTGATGTCTCATTAACCGCTGCTGTTCACTTAAAGAGAGTGCTCTGCCATAGATGAGACAGCAAAGGTCAAACGTTATTAAATGTATTCAAATGTTATGACTAAAAGCTCGCAGATTCCTCTAAAGGCTCTGTGTGGGGCTGCGAGTGGAAGATTAGGTGGCACAAATTTCCCAGAAAGATTATGTAACGATGGGGGACCGCGTCACATCTGGGGTCGACAAACTGTAGAACACACATTCAAATACACCACTACTGCTTTACTGAAGCTGAGGAGGTTTGGGCCAGCCTGCACGGAGAGACCTCCAGAGAAAGCTGAGCTTATAGCTTGAGGAGGAACTGGGTTCAGAAGGGGACCATCACCCCTGTTTCCTCTCTAGACCCCATTAACCTTGCTATCAAAACAGAGACTGGATCCTTTGAATGTGAAGTGACGTGACTGCTACTCTTTCTCTGATACCGCTGTAAAATGAATGTAATACTCTATATTAGCTTCCAATAAACCACAAGCGCAACATTTCACTGATTGATTCATTCACACATTCATTGTCGCACAAAAATGACTCCACATAAAATGCGGTTCCCATCTGTTTCAAATGTCCCATCTGTTTTCTTTTCACTCACGTTGATTGACTTTATTTGTATGACAGAAATGGGAATGATTCACAAAACTGATCTTCAAAAGTGAGCAAGCAAGTCAGCATTTAGGAGATTCTTCATTGTATCTAGTTGTACATTGTACAAATGTAATTTTGATTGAAAATAGTCAAACTGATTTTAGTTCTGTTGACAGAATGGAAACAAGGAGGTCTGCAGAAAGAGCCTAGCTATGATTTGAAAAGTCTTCCAGATTTTTGAACATTTTGTCATAGAAACAAATAGGACAATCAAACCTGTCAATACAGAACACACAATGAATACAGACATACTTTAGTGCATGAAGTTATGTAATTATTTACCCCTAAGGCCTGACCAATAGGAACATTTGGAGGCCAATAAGATTCAAAGGAGCCTGAAAATACTGAAAAGCCAGTAATACCAGCCACATATTTTATACTCTGATAGTGTTAGGAAGGCAGTGCCTCACTGACTGTTGGATGTAAACTGAATTGTTAGACACAACTGTCAGTTGAGAATATAAATAGGGCAACACTGTAGAGTATATACCCAAAACATTCTGTTCATAGAAAAAGGGTGTGTTTTTTTCTTTTAAAACCTGCCAAGTTCTGTTGTGAAATTTAACACCTAACACAACAAGATTATTTTATATAATCATGTGTAATTAACCAAATACATATGTGTTGGAAATTGAATGTCTACAGCAAAACCACAATAATGGTGACCTGTATTTTTCTAGCAGAACAGAGATGGCTATTGCTGCAGAATGGAAAGGGAAAAATATAATCTCACAATACATGAAAACACTTATATAATGCACTATAGGAAGTAGACACAGTGGGATACCACTTTTGTATCCCCAGTACCACAACCTGGTATTTTGAGCTTTGGGCTTTTGAGCTTCAAAATGCTATTTTTAATTCACTTAAGACGATTGTCTGAAAGTTGGCAAATGTGCTCAAACTACTCAAGAATCGACTTCCCCACTGGAGGAAATACCTACCGCTGTGGGAGAGTGTGCGGTTTGAGGCTAGATGTGTCGCAGGATTGGATGTGGATCAATTCTTTTTTTCCCTTCCATATGGAATCCAGCATTTTCTGCTGATATAGACCCAAACTGATGCCCGTTGATAATGATGTGTCATGTCTAAGTATAAGAATCAATGTACATTACTTTTCTGAGGTCTGGCAAGTTGGAACATAAACTTTACTTTGGAAGCCAACTAGAAAAACGAGTACAATTATTTGTATTCAACCTTTCACACACTGCGCTGCATATAAATCCAAATAACAATGACTAACTATTCTTTTTCTCAACTCATTCGTTTTCTGGGCCTCATATCCTCACTAGAGTCGTGGGGTGGTGCTGGACCCTTTGGAACCCAACACCTCCCTCTTGCCTCACTCTTTGTAATAAAACATGCGACTTATCAGTTTTCTTCAAGTACTGTTGTTATCTACAGCATCCTTCGAAAAATATATTGACAAAATTATCGCACAAATGATAAAATATTGGCATATTACTTTAAATGTCATCACTTTAAACCCAATTCCTTTTCTTATACTTTAGCAAAATGGATGCAGACAGCAAACCATACAAGTATGCTGTGTGGGGCAGCTCGTCTTCTGGTGGTTAAGGTCCTGGGTTTGAATCCCAGGACTGCTAGTGGCACCACTGAGGTACCCTTGAGCAAGAGATCATCCCCACACACTGCTCCCCAGGTGCTATGTAGCTGGCTGCCTACTGCCTCACTCAGGTGAATGGGTTAAATACAGAGAACAAGCAGCTGGTAGCCCAGTGTTTAGGGCATTTGCGCTGCGATCAGGAAGTCGTGGGTTTGATTCCCAAGAGTGCTAAGTAACTCTGAGGTTCCCTTGAGTAAGGTACCGTCCCCACACACTGCTCCCCGGGCGCTGTGTTCCTGGCTGCCGGCTGCTTCACTTGGTGAATGGGTTAAATGCAGGGGAAGAGTTTTGTGCTGTTCACACTGTGTGCTGTGTTGTGTTCACGTATGACAGCAGGGTCCTTTTCACTTTCAGTTTCACAGTGTGGTGTGTTCACATGTGACAAATGTACAGTTTACTTTACAGTGACTGATTATTTACATGTTCATGGTCACAGAAATCGAACTCCACAGTCCCAGAATGAAGCCTAAGAAAAGTGGTTCAGGAATATGTCTCCCAAAAGGTGTTTATCAAGCAGTTTAGTAAGTGTAATGTGTCCTTTCTGTCATACATGAACACAGCACATAATTCTTCACCTGCATTTAACCCATTCACCAAGTGAAGCAGCGGGCAGCTAAGAACACAGCACCCGGGGAGCAGTGTGTGGGGACGTTACGTTGCTAAAGGGTACCTCAGTGGTGCCACTAGCAGTCTTGGGATTTTAACCCACAACTTTCTGTTCACAGGGTGAATGCCCGAACCACTAGACCACCAGCTCCCTACTACAGGTGACTTCAAGTATGAGTTACTGAAATTATAACATCTCTCCACTGTGATCTTGTTTCTCTTTGACTTCGGCAGCTTCTGCTTCCTTAACACCCACCACGTGTTACCTGGAGGAAGCAGCTCCCTCCTGCATCTCTACACCTACTGTAAATCACTGCCTCTGTGTGACAAATACACAGGTGTTTGAGAGATGTGCAGCGCTGACTGCAGTTGACATGCCAGCATTTTGGGAGAACGAGGCTATAATAACTGCATCAAAGTGATGGAGGGAGGGAGTGACTGAGTGAGTAACAGAATGATTGAGTAAGTGAGGGAGGCAATAAGCAATGAATGAGTCAGTGAGTCACTGACTAAGTGGCTGCCTCAAAGGTAGAAGTGAGGCTTAGCATAAATATTAGGGAGAGTTCCCTATTGCACAAAATAAACGAATGCTCTTGCCACGTGAGCGGACAGCAAAGACCATAAAACTACCCTGCGCTGCTGAACCAAGATATCAGTCAGCATTTTTACAGCATTACGTCTGAATATTCCAACATCAACAAACATCTCCATAAACTACTCCCTGTCTCGTTCTATGCAAAGAGTCTGCATGTGGCTATCACCTCACAGTAGTTACCGAATAAGGTTCTAAAAATCTTCATTATCTAAAAGCTTCATTTATATAATTGAAAATGCAGGAAAAAAGTTCTTTACAGGTCAAAGTTAAAACAGTAAGAAAAAAGAAAATGTAAATAATATTATAATATAGAAAAATGTAAAAAAAAAAAACAATGTATTATCATAGTAAATAAAAATAAACCAATACAAAATCATACAACTAATAATACTAAAAAATAAAAGAATAAAAACAAAGAAATGTATTCAACATGAAAAATATATATTAAAATATAAAACTCATGGAAAGTTAAAGTACTAACAACATTAAAAACATTTACTCTGCTATTAAGGGCTTCACTGATACTGACCCTGTATGTATATCAGTCATTTAAGTAAAAGACATGATATCTGTGCAGAGTTAGTCCCCGTTTGAGAAGAGCAGTAGTAAAAATGTTTGTTGTAAAATCTCAGTTTAGTGAAGGATACAGCAGTTAAGCTTCTTCCAACTTACCTTTTGTGATAATGATAGCATTTAGCTTAGCATTAGCTCTGTTCCATTACGGTACCTCTGTCAGATCTGTGATGTCTTCATCAGTCAGTTGCATCAGTTTGGCCTGTAAATCTAGGTGTAGGGCAGGAGGTGAGGTACCCTGGTCCTGGGGGGATGGACACCTGCACAGTTTGGTGATTTCCCTGTTCTAACACACCTGCCAAAACCTGGCTATTAGATGAGTAAGTTGATTCAGGTGTGTCTGAGTAGGAAAATTGCCAAACTGTGCAGGAACCCATTCCTCCAGGTGCTGTGTTATAAGCATTATAAGCTTTTTTCCACTTTACTTCACCAACACTTACACACATCTTTCTGTCTTGTCTTCAATTTATTACAGAAATGCTGTTCAGTCACCTGATAATGCTGGATATCACTGGTGGGAACAAAACTGTAGGCTTTATTCTTTTTTCTGTTCTGTTTTTAGGAATATTTCCTAACAGAACTCTTTTAGTTCTGTGATATTCTTGCATAGCCTGCAAGTGTTTTTAAAAGCAGTTCATGGGGGATTTTGAGGTATTCAACTTCTTTTCAGTTTCTTCCCTTTCTTTCCTGACTCTTCCCCTTCAGTTTCTTCCCTGAATTAGCTAATTAGCTGATTTGGTTGGAATCTACCCGTGCAAAGTTTCCTGTGCCACTAGATGCCTCACAACCCTAGAGCATGATAAGGCTACTCGTACACTTAAGACTAAATCCAAGTATGTTTCTTTGGTGATAGTAGTTTTTGAGCAAAAGTCATTAAGCAATCTCCTCAGGGGTCAATGTTTTCTGATTCTGATTGTAATCAGTCCACAGCACTAGTTTCCACTGATTTTTGAGATGAAGCCACAGGTTACTCTTCCATGCAGATGTAAGCATTTCTGTCTCAAAGATGTCTTAGTGTTCTAGGTCTTAGGGCTGCTCAGTTAATGACAAAATCATAACATAATCATAACAATGAGATCCTGATTATTTATCATTGACTCATTTTCTTTAACTTTAGCTGAAAAACAAAGTAAGTAAAAAAAAAAACAATAAAAAAAAAGAAACAACTAATTACTTGTTCGTATGTGTAACGTTTTTACTGACTCAGACCTATTTTTTTTTTCAGACCTATTTTTGATTCATCCAGCAGTCCTATTAGATCTTGTCTTTGTTCCCACGGGTTACTATTGATACTTTTTTAGACACTCACTCTCTGGCTGTTAGATGTTAGCCAGAAGTGAATCTGTGAATTATGCTCTGCAATGGTCATCCACAATTCTTTTTTCCAATATTTAGCCTGCTTTAACCAGCTCTAATGAGTCAATGAATGCCAAGCGAGATAATTAAGTTCTGAGGGTGTCTAACCTTTTGCTCATGCTACAATTACCTTTCTTCTATTTTAAGTTATTCAAATAGGCATTACCTTTACAGGAAAAAAAGGTTTTTTTTTGCAAAGCCTTTTCACTTCAAAAAGGAACATATATCTTTAGAAAAAAACTGTAACCTTGAAAATTGGCAAATGAGTTTAATCTGGTGTTTCTTGTGTTTTCTGGGCTTGATTTAAAATCTTGAAGGGTGGAGGTAGCTCAGTGGGTAGGATACTTGCCTCCAGACCATGAGGTCACAGGTTTGAATCCTACCTTCAGCACCACCACTGGGTCCCTGAGCAAGACCCTTAACCCCGAGTTGCTCCAGGGAGAGAC
>JBBPDB010038501.1:0-11499 GCA_037974465.1 Brachypetersius altus | reverse complement strand
TAAAGTTCCAGGTCTCATACTCTGTGTTATCAATAAACAGCCATGAAGTGAACAGATCATTCCTGTTTAAAGCTGTTATACTATATTTGCCTGTACTCATTTTGTTTGTTGCTGTTTTTTGTCCACGTATGACCCCTAGACATACGGCCTTCAGCTGAAGAACAGCAGTGAGATGGAGATGTGTACGTTTGTGTGCAGCGTGCAGGACGGCGGTGCAGCAGAAACAGCAGGCCTAACTGCCGGTGAGAAAAAGCGAGAGAACACTGGTGCTACTTCCTCTACACCGCATGACCACACCTATGTGTTCGGACCCCCTTAGTGGTGCTCTTTCTCACATGAGCGTCATTTCTGTTGCTGCCACTGCGACTAATTTTAACACCTCTGGCCTAACCACCATCTCTCTGTCTTTTTCCAACGCCTGACATTTCCACTGTAAACCCGGTCAGCGTTTAGCACTCACCCCTCCCCTCATTCGGAACCATCCTCACTTCACGTGTCATGCTTTCTTATTTCTTTTTCTGTGAAGGGTGACATTAATGCTGAAAAAGATGATGCACTGAATGCACAGTTGGCCAAATGACATGCTTTGTACAATTGTTTTATGCACAATTTGTTTGCTGAATTCAGCCTCTATACTGGATAAAATACAGCTTGTGCAAAAGTAATGGCGTCATATATATATACGAAATGTATATAGTGCACCAAAATGTGTTAGTCTCACTTCAAAATCAATAAACTACGTAACTTGTCTTCCATTTACTGGATGAATAAGACATTTTTTTCCATTAATTAACTTTAGGCAAAACGTCAGATATACACTGTCCAGCAAATGCAATGCTTTTCTCACCTGTTTCTGTGGTTCTGACTTATATTGTACAGTCATACAAGTGAAAACATGTCAACTGATAAGCCCTCTCTCTCTCTCTCTCTCTCTCTGTATCTGGCAGGAGACATTATATTGACAGTAAACGGAGTCAGCATTAAAGGATTCAGCCATCAGCACATTATCGAGCTGATCCGAGAATCCGTCAACATGTTAAAGTGAGTTGAATATGAAGTACCTTCAAATAGTGAAGCTCTGACCTTGATTTGTGCAGTGGCTAATTGCTAGGCTCAAGGAAGCAACTAAATGAGCAGATTTGTGCATAAAATCTTTAATTGCTGGCCTTTAAAAGCCTTCTACAAGGCAGCCTGTTGACCTTCAGGGTGAACTCTGACTCTTATTAACGTCGCGTGTGTCTGTGTACATCAGGTTGGAGACAGTCAGTGGGAGTGTGGTGAAGAGAATTGAACTGGAGAAGAAGTTGCGCTTGCTTAAGGTATGCATATGATAGTTCATCTATTTCTATCAGACTGCAATCATATCATCTATGTCTAG
Source organism: Brachypetersius altus (assembly GCA_037974465.1). NCBI lineage: Eukaryota > Metazoa > Chordata > Actinopteri > Characiformes > Alestidae > Brachypetersius > Brachypetersius altus. The sequence goes on along the minus strand of JBBPDB010038501.1, from coordinate 10,121 downwards.
CTTCATCTATGTGACCTATGGCTCGTGCATAACATACTTTGCATGCTCATTAAAATACCAATATCCTGCATTTTCTTCTATTGTATCTTTCCTTGAGGTTCACTAATGGTGTCAGTGTCTTTTAGCACTCGGTTTAAACAAGCTGTTTTTGTTACTGAGCCCTTAAGATATATGGTCTCTTTTCTTATTGAATCGTCCTGTACTGAGATTTGTTGAAAATGGAGTCCATATGAATGGGCATGACTTAGTTTTAAACTGAAGATGACGATATATGTATATATCCATATTTAATATAACAATATTAATGATGGTTTTCCAAGATATGGGTTCTTTAACACCATGTCTTGTGTTGTGATGGCTTTCTAATTAAGTTGTTAAGAATAATTGCATGTACAAAGTAGGCTTAAGTAATAAAAGCCCTGCGGTTCAAAAGGTTCAGCACTCATGGTCTTTAAATCCCATGACACATGAGAGGCAGTAAACGATAACCATGTTTAGCGCAAAACTGTGGAATCGGTTGAATTTCTGCCCGCAAATCTCAATTTTGCACTCTGAATTAAATTCCCGCTGATGCAGAACTTATAAGATCTTCCAGAATGACTGTATGACTGTGTTTCCTCATGTGTGCTCATGTGCATGTGTGCATTTTTTTTTTCTTCTCAACATACATAGCAAACGTTGCATGAGAAATGGGTGGAGTTGAAAGCCCTCACCCTGCAGGAAAAACGTCTTACTCGAGGTGAGAACAAAACACACACACAGCTGAAAAACCACACGCACATCCTCTCACTCCACCAAAGTACCGTCATTCACTTAATGAAACGGGCCGACGAGGCCAGCGTGTGAAAAGAGAAAAATCATAAATCTCTTGGGGGAGTTCCAACCATAGAGCTCAAGCTTTATGCTGATCAGAGGACCTGGCTCAGACATCGGGCCCATTTCCCGTAGACAAAGTGTTTTTCACAGAGGATGCAGTAATGCAGATCTCACCGGGGCCAACTATCTCTCGCACATCAGTGCTCAGTAGTGTTGCAAAGCCTTGGGTGAATGACACAAAACCAATCGGTATGTCTAATCAGCCTAATCTAAAGCATCACATGCTGCAAATGTTACCACTGCTACTACTCTCATCCAGCTGACTGACTGCATGAATGGCTTGATAATTAGCTTGTGAATTAAATCAATGCATCAATCAATGTTAGAGTAAATTAAACAACACAAAAGTAGTTCGCCTAAAGCACAGCAGCACAAAGCTGATCATAACAAGGCGGTTCCACGACCGAAACACTTCAGTGGTCATAGGTAATATGACTATGCGTGGTGTTAGGGTTAGGGATGTGTAGCCCTTGTGGAGTCTTGTGTTGTTTTGTGTTTCACTTTTGGCTTTGCAGTTCTGCTATTACCCACAACACATTTAAAAACGTGAAGATAACAAAAAAGGACCAAAAAACAAAAACAGGAAGGTAGCCCAGTAGAAGGTACTCTTAGCCTCTCAGTGTTCACTTTAATGAGGCACGGCTTACTTTACCACATGCAGAGAATTCAATTGCTATCTCTGGTTTTGAGCGATAGCTGATTAATTCTGGAACATGAAGGCCACAGTAGACAGGTTGCTAATCAGAAAATCTGTGCTTAGAACTGAAAACGATTCACTAGAAATGTTGCACTCGGAACACACTCTCGCTCCCACACACACACACACACACACACACACACACACCACCAGCAAACCACCCACAATCTCTGTGTCTTATTTTACACTTCTCACAGTTACACTTGCAGTTTCCCTGAGGATAACAGTGAGGAAGCTTGTTGCTGTGTTGTACTGATGTGATCAAGTTTAAATACATTTTAATTCATTTGAATAACAAGGTTACATTTGTTCACTTTTTTTCTGGGCTCCAACCAGACACCAGAGACTGTGCTCTGAATTAGCTTTTTATTTTTAGTTTATATAGACAACATAGGGACATCACGCTGAAAAAAGCAGTTCATTGGTTATAAGGTCACAACTTGAGTTTAGCTTAACTTAACTTTAGCTTAAGTTTTTTACTGATACCCCGAAGGGTTTTAATTCAAACTTACTCACTAATGACATTTCAGTTACATCTCTTTCAGCGATGCACAATACAAGGCAGTCAAACCAGAGCATTTATGGAACACTTATAGATCATTTGCATATTGGTCATACAGGCACAGTAACAATAACATCTGAGATGAAGAGATGTTTGAAATGGTCATATACAGAAATAAATGCAGATGTTTTGGGTGCATTAAGCTATGCTAAGGGTAAAATGGACACATAAAACAAGACAGATGTTCAGTTTGAATCCTTTAAGTAGACATTTAATGTCATTCATGCATGCTTGGGGTTTTATGTGACAAGTGGTGAACTTTGGATCTTCTCTGTGCAGGTAATCTGAATGTCAGCACTCAGAACCCCTCCATGGACTCGCTGATGTCTCTCTCGTCCCCGAAGGGCCGGCACGGCCAGCGCTTTTCCAGTGACAGCAGTTGTCTGAGTGCACAGACGGACGACAGTGAGGACTTTATGTCCTCCGTGTTTGATGACTTGTTCAGTCCCACCGAGCCAAGCTTCGGCTTCTTCAGTAAGGACGGTCTTCCGGACGGAGCTCCGCCTCGACCAGCTCTGACCCGAACCCAAAGCATCAGCATCAGCAGCGGCAGCAGCGGCAGCTGCCAGTCACCTCCGTGGGACAATATTCGGCCCGCCTCTCTGTTTGGCACTCTGCCCCGCAAAGGGAGGAGGCCAAACATGCGCAAACACCTTCTAAAGTTTATACCTGGACTGAACAACTCTGTGGAGGAGGAGGAGACAACCTGAGCCATCAGTGCTCCCACAGACTGCTGGCACAGTAGAAAAAAAGTGAAATCCTTTAAAGTCAATGTGACATGAATGTGACAGCTGAAAGGCATTTCGGTCCTTTGGAAAAGTGGACTTCTGGTGTTCAAAAGACATCCACAGAGGTCTAGAACTGACCCCTACACAAGCCACACAAGAGCATTACACACCTCTGCAGGCAAATACACTCACAGAACTGTCGATGAACACGTGCAAGAGCTTGAAGCACAGGGTGCAGAGCAATGCATATGAGTAATTGTGACACGTGCCTTCTAGCTGGCTTTCTCCTAAGTGTATATCTAATGTCATTTGTATATTTCTAAGGTACAACAAGCATTACCCTGATTTTTCACTGATTTGGTAGTTTTGCCAGAAAAATGCATTAAATTGTAATTGTAAATGGTAAAGGGGAATGTGTGAATGAGACGAGGGTAAATGTGCAGCTCTCCAAGTGACCTAAAAGTGCACATCATGTAGCTATAAATAAACCACAGTGTGGAAAAATATGTAGAATCACTGCTCAACTGTCCTTTTGCAGCATCAGATCCTTTTTCAGGTTTACCAGTAATACTGAGATACGCCGATCAGGGAGATCTGGAAATAAAGCCAGTTTGCTGAGAGCGCTCTGGTGAGGTGGATGAAGTGAGTGTGCCGGGCTCTGTGAGTTAACAAGTACCACAGCCCATAACCACAACGTGATCTGACAAGTGTTCAAAACAGGATGCGGTCGTGATGAAGGTGCTACCCTACTGTCTATTTTTTTCTTTTTTGTAGGTTATGTCTTTAAACAGACTGACATGCTCTCTCCTTTGCCATTGGTGTATGCTATGCACAACAAGGACAGGCACAGAATATATTAAAAGACGTTTCAGAACATGCTTTTATAAGAATGTAATGGAAAAGAGGTTTATTAAAGGATAGAAAGATGCTGTGTGTTCTTTGGCTGCTTCTTACACATTTCTAGCACCCAGAACAGAATGTTTTTGCAAAATTCTCGACTATTACTTATTTGTAAATTGTTTTTTTTTTCTGAGGTGTTAAGAGATTTTATTTTGCCTCACTAGACACCAGAGGGCAGTGTGATACACTGTGTCAAGTCAAGTCTATTCAAGTGTGTAAATAAGTAAATGAGTGCATTAATCTGGCAGTTTAATAAAAATTTAAGCAATAATCACTGAACAACAAACATATTTGGAATGGGGAATTGAATTCAAGTCGCTAACAGCGTGACCCTTAGGTCCCTTCTACCTTAATCCTAGCATTCAGGCTTCTGTTCCTACTACTTCCCTGCGAGAGCTCTGCCATCCCTACACACAAGGCACACCCAGTCCAAACAGATCTCAGTCATCATTCCCCACAGACGGAAGAGCACAGGATCCCTCTTCAACAACCTCCTAAAACTCAACTATTCAGAGAGCATCTCCTCTCCTGATGCACTATCCATCCTACATCACACTTGCTCTTCTATCTGAATAAGCTTCCATCTTCGTTCACTACTCCCTACCTAAAGATTTAGCCCTTAAAACTCTCTTTTTGTTCTCCCACTGTCCTTAAGATATAGGGTTTAATATGTTTTTGTCACTTTGGATAAAAGCGTATGTGAAAAAGAAATTAAAGCAATGTAAAATGGTTTTGTTGTTCTAATAAAGGATTTCAGCAGATTTTTTTTAGCTGCTCAACACTACTTTCAAGAGCGTGTAATGGATGTTAAACCAGAAATGTTCTCTCCTGGATCCATCGTCATACACACCTCAGCTCTCACTCTCCATTTGCTCATTTGCATCAGTAGCACGAGTGCCGTGGTTTTCTTTGATGAAATAGGCTGCTCCTGTCTAGGTAACCACAGCAAAATGAGAAAAAGCCCGACAGAGCAAAGGGTTTTAGAAAAAGCAGTTCTGCAGACAGAGTGCATCCATCTTCAGAGTAGATAACATCAGCCACAAAAGCTGTAACCTTTGCATCATTTCCAGTCAAGGGTCCCTTACCTGTTGCTATGCAGTAGCTGCACATTTTTCTTTACTGGTCAGTGTTAGCATGGAAAACATGGAGCGTTTAACCGACAAAGAGTGGACTAATGTAAATCTAAGATCCTTCATAATAGCAGGAACTATATAAACCCTCCAGTTTATTGTTTTTAAACCATAACATTATAAAGTTGCAAAGAAAATATGAATACAAAATATTACGGAGGCTCCAATTTCCTCCAGAGAAAGGGGTTAATAAATGATGCAAGAGAATTTTAGATTTACGAATGGAACATCAGTCAAATTATCAAATTAAACTGGTCGGCCAATTCAAAGTAATTAAATTGGCCAGTTGCCAGTTTTTGTAGCAAAAATCTGCTGATTCGACATTGGACAATCCCAATTCCAGTGCATCTCTAATAAACTTACATTTTCACTTTATGAGCATAAAAATCAACCATAAATAATTCATGTGCAATTTATTATACATGTTATAGTCGGTCAAGGACACAGACTGAGTTGAACTTTCTGACTTTAAAATCTACAAGCTTATATGCATCAGAAAAAATGGCTAAAGCAAGTGTGGCACAAATCTGACAAGAATACCTGAATGAGAATGTTAATCTTGAAATACCTCTCGGTGATGGCGGTCACTTGAGGAGGATTAAGACACAAGGACAAATGATTTGTTTGTAGTGAGGCTGTAGACAAAAGGCCATTCTATTGGGGGAGTACAAATCCTCTGTTCTCCACTGGCTCAGAACACTTACAGAATTACATCGTACCCCGGCACAAAAGCCCTGCTTGCCACTGCCTGTGTGTCCAGTCATTAGAATGCAAGATGGGATCTTTCCCTAAGTGCAAAAGAGAGGAATGGTGGAGCAAAATAGTGACCGGACGTGACGGACAGTAGTTGAACTAGTTTGCAGATGTCTTGGCCAACAGCAACAGGGAAATAAGGTGAAATAAGGACAAGAGCACAGCGGTGACCAGAAAGGGTTTGTCAAGATGGCAGAAGTTGCAAGAGTGGTCGAGACTGCAAGCAGCCCTATGCCAGCAACGGCAGTGGACGTCAGTGGAGGAGGAACTGTGGAGGCCCTGCAGACCCTGGAAGTAACAGGGAGTCAAGCTGCTTTGGTTATGACTGAAGGTGACGACTCCGTGTTTTACAGTGAAGATGAAGAAATTACACAAGAAATGTCCACCTGTGCTCCACGGCCCGTGTCTGGAGGACACACTTGGCTCACACAGCCTCAGCCTTCGCCCGAGATTCAGGATTCAGGAGGTGAAGAGTATGAGCCTTTGACTCAAAGCCCTGGGCTAATGGAAGCAGGCTCAGAGCATCGCAGTGGTGCCATGGCAGAAGATATGGAGAATTTAATGGAGAATCAAGTGAATCATGCTTCCGTCCCTGATCAGGGAGTGGAGAGTGAGACAGAAACAGCATCTAAAAACAGCACCGATTACAATGAAGAGCTTGCAAAGTCCTCAAAAGTACAAGGTGCAGTGTCTGCTACAGATGAAGCTGCGCATTTCCCTGTTCGGGACAGAAGCCGACTGGTACACATGGTGGCTGAGACTCTGACAGAGTCACAATCAGAACAGCCAACAGAAACACAGGAGAGAGGTAAGCAGCGAGGCATTGAGGCATTTCTTTGTTTCATTAATTCCTTTCTAACGAAAGTCACCACATATCCTTTATTAATGATCATATGCAGCAATCAATCATGTCTCGGTTTAAATACTGCAGTTTTAAAAATGGGACACTATTTAAGGCCTTAATCTACAGGTGGGGACTGTGGGTGTCAGCAACCAATCAACTAGACTATATGAACCCATTCATCTGCATTTAGGACATACAAATGCTTCATTCTGACTGGAATAGTGTTGTTTGCAGCTGTGTCTTGGCTGACTCATTAGATTTTATTTTAATTACATGTACAATAATACAATACATTTGTATATTTCATACCTAATCCATCATCATATTTGGATTTTCTACTGATTTGTTAACAATAAGTAAACCCAAATGACTCAAAGTCTACGTTTAATATGTGATGCACGTAGTGTGATCAATTTGAAATACTTTGTTTTTAAAGACTGTGTTTAAAAAACACAGGGAGCAAAGGATTTCATGGCTGATCCTTTCAGTAGTTTGGAGACAGTGGAGGTAGCTTTTGCAGTGGCTTGGCAATCTGAAGTATAGTTCAGTAACAGGAACTTCTTTTATCATTTCAGCTGTATTTATATGATGTTTCTATGGAAAATGGAGATTAGAGTATTGGGCTTTGTGGTGCTCTTGGTTTCACTCATCACTAGCAGGATTGCAAGCATTACAATGCCCTGTTTATCACTGAGATGTCGTCATCATCCTTAAAGACAGTATATTTAATGCTAACAGTATACAAACTTCAATTAAACCGGTGATTGTTCACAGTGTTCAATTAAACTATAGGAAACAGTTCTAACAAGTGGATTTTCTAGTCATTGCTTCAGGCCTATTTGCTGATTTCTTGGACAGTCTTCAGGTTTTGATGTTTCAGTATCACAATAAAACTGGCACCATATTTATGTTTCTAAATTTGGTTTCAAAAGCATTTAGTTGCTGTTAAAGTGCATGCTCACATTCAGCCTTTTGTTATATTTTGGGATATATTTTAGAGTTTTGGGAACTCAACAAATCCAGAAACAATGTAACAAACTACACACTCGACTTTAGCGTAGCTTAGATGTATTTCGTCTGCTTACTTCGGCCGGCTGCACAGACGTAATAGCAAATGATCTGACCGCTAATAAAAAGAACTGATGAACTATTACACATTATGCACTTTTAAAACCACTAGAATTACTTCAGACTGAAAGTGAAATGTCAGAATGGTTGCTGGTTCAGCTGCCATCTTCAACCAAATGATTCACTGAATGTCAATTAGCTTCCAGCTCTGCATGGTGCTCTGCTTAATTAATGGTTTAACACTCAATGCTGCAGATATATGGGCAATAAGGACCAGTTTGATTTGTTCATTGGTTTGATTTAGGATACACTATGTCAGTTAGTTAGTGCAGTTTGTGCCCCACATTAGCGCATCATGCAGCAAAGGGCAAGCATTTTCCTTTTCAAAAGGCAAGCATTTTCAAGTGTTTGAAGTGCTTTCAAAAGGGTAAATGCACAATGAAGTGCACCACACAGAGCTCAACATGTGATTTAGATTCAGCTTTTTAAAACAACAAAAAATAAGACTTGTTTTTTGAGTCACAAAATCTCCTTTTGCAGCCACAGCAGGGGCAGGGGCAAGGTGCCTCACCATAAACGAACGGCATGAAGAAACAGAAGAGCTGGACCATGGCGGCGAGTCATTCGATGACTTGACCCAGTCAAAGTTTGGAACGGTCTCATTCCGGAAGATCCGCAGAGGGATCGCACGCCAGAGGATCGAGGAGTTTGAGGCCATGATGCAGCTGTGAAAACGTGCTGAAGGAGATGCGAGTTCAAGGACAAGACTGTGAAAATCTGCAACACCGTTTTTTTTTGTTGTTTTTTTTTAACAAAAACAGACTTTTTCGGTTCCATACAGGCCTGATAACAATGTTTGTTGGGTCGCAATTTAATAAACAAGTTAACAATAAATGACCCAATTCAACACACCTGTGAAAGGGCTATTAGGGCTGGATTTCTCAGCTGAAATATATGAGAAAATATGAGGTTAATTAAACACTAACACAAGACTAAACAAGTAAGAGGATGAAGGATTACTGGAATACTTGTACAGCTCAAAAACTAAGCTAAAACGCAACGGGTGATTTCATATCATGACTCAGATGTACTGGTAGCATGTGCATGCACGGTTCACGTGCCTAACACTCATCAAACTGAATCTTTGTGAAATGCATTGTAATGTTTCTGCAAAAAACACTCCACTACATATTTATGAATTGAACAGAGTTTGGAAAAATCACTGCTATGTAATCAATATCAGCTTTGTACATTGCACAAGAGTGACATGAATAGAAAGAACAGTATCTAGACTGGCTATTAGTTGGAGGTCTAATTTAATGACATTATTTAGTACTTATCATAGTGTCTGTAAGTGTTTGAAACCGTGGGATCTAGTCCACTGGGTTTGAAATAAAAATGACTGTGAAGTGCAGAATGTCAGCTTACAAATATGGCACATACCACACATTTCTAATAAAACTGCCATCTTCAGTACTTGGTTGCAAATCCTTTGTAAACCACAGCCCTAACAAGGTGCTTTTGTGCTGTTTTTCTATGCACACTGCTTCCTTATAAAGGGCTTTTTGGTACCACTTGTATTCAGTCAAGGAAATGCTGTCCTCCAGACTAGGCTTGGCTAAACAGGATGATTTCTGCTTTGGCTACTTAAAAACTTCCTCACTGTTATATCAGTATAACCCTGTGCAGACATCTGGAATAAGGCAGAAAAAAGCAACTGCTTATTATATTTCCACAGGTGTCTAAAGGGTTGGACCATGAGCAGGTTTGTCTGTACGCTTCAATCTGGTACAGCTTTATCTCGAGCTCATGAGTAACTGAACTCTGCAGGCTTTTATAGATTTGCTGTTCAGGAAAGTGCAACCTGTCAAGGTTTACTAGTGGTTTGCATGTTGTGGCGAAGCCTTTGATGTTGCACCAGTGCCTATTTCGCTTTAAGGTTGGTGTTTTGCAAACCAGAGCCTGGACTCGATTTCTATCGACTAACGTTGTCTTCTATGATCTAACCCAGCTGTTCGTCCTTTTTCTCATTTTTTCCATCACGGTGGTTCATTTTACTCTCTTCTTAGTTTTTTTTTTAAAGAAAAAAACCCACAGAACTGAATTGATATGCTTCTATAGCCAGTGTGCTGGAGAACAGAGCCAAAACAGCAAAAACACTGTTCCTTTAGGGCTCACTGCATTTCAGCACTTGTTCATTCTTGCTCCAAAAAGCTTCTCACCCGGATCAACTGCACATTGTTTTTTTGCTGCAGGTCTTGGCATTTTCTCCAGAATTGGGTTACAGGGTTGTACAGTAAACAGGTACATTCCTGAACGATACATGAACGATTCAGCATTTCCTGTTCAGAATTATTATCAGTAGGTCTGATGCAAGGCATAGAAATGCGATAAAAAGTCTGACTATGGTTCCCGGCCTTGCATGATGGCATATACTTTTTTTTCTCTCTGGGGGTTGTGGTGGCCTAGTGGTAGGATACTTGTCCCTGGACCAAGAGGTCATGGGTTCGAATCCTACCTTCAGCACCACCACTGGGTCCCTGAGCAAGACCCTTAACCCCAA
>JBBPDB010038463.1:0-11500 GCA_037974465.1 Brachypetersius altus | reverse complement strand
CAAGTTGCTCCAAGGAGAGACTGCCCCCTGTAGGTAGGGAATGGAAGTCGCTTTGGATAAAAGCGTCTGATAAATGCTGTATGTGTGTGTGTGTGTGTGTGTGTGTGTGTGTGTGTTTGTGTCTGGTCTCTTGTCTCTGATCCTTTATTGTTTCGAACCTGTAGCGCTGTATTTGCCTCTGTTAGTTTTCTAGTTTTCTTGTAGTGTTTTTGGTTCCCACACACACCCAATTCCAATGCATCACTGATATTCTCTAAAAACAAAGGGTGACATAGACATATATGGTCGGTTTCCTGGACAGGAATTAAGCCTAGTCCTGGATTAAGTAGTAGCTGTGAATAGAGATTTTCCATTGAAAAAGAAAGGCTAGTCCAAGGCGTAATCCCCGTCTAGGAAACCGACCCATAGTCTTCTATACTTCAGCTGGTCTTAACCCTTTACATCATACTTCTTCAAAATCCTTTCCAAAGATAGTCCTTCAAAACAAGCCAATTCAAGAGTAGTCATAGTTTATCTAAAATACTGCTCTGAGAAACCCTTGTTTTTTATAAGAACCCTCCATTCAGTAAATACTTTGTGTAGCTTTTGTACTTAAAACAAATTTCAGAATCATTTATATTAGGGATGCACCGATTGATCGGCCAGTGATCGGAAACGGACGATGTTTGGCCTGATCGGCCGATCCCTCGCACGTATTGCTGATCTTTTTTGGGGGGGTTTATTTATTTCTTTATGTATAACATTATTTTCATTTAAATTTGTAAATAAAATTTATGACAAAAAAGCTTTATATTAAAGAAAATTAGATGTTTATATTTGCTGTAGGGTTGCCACTATCATACGTCACTATTATAAAATTAAACAGGGAAAGTAACAACCACTTTACATTAAAAAAGCTGAAACCCATGTTTTTGTGTCGTTGTCGTCGACTACATGCAGCAGCTCTAATTTTCTGTTATCTGGGGGAAAAATCGGTATCGGAAAAATCGGTATCGGAAAAATCAGTATCGGCCGATCACACTTACAAAAAAATCGGTAATCGGAATCGGCCAAGAAAAGTGCATCCCTAGTTGCTATAAAACCAAGCTCTGGTTTTATAGCAAAGACTTGTATGGGTTTTATGAGCAAAAAAGAATTGTATTAAAAAACATTTTCCTGACACTGTGGATTCAAACCAGCACCCTTCTGATTCTTTTAATTCAGTGTCTAGCATCTTACCGCTGTAGAACCAAGGGGGCGCTAACTCACTGTCTCTTACCAAGCCATTTATTGTTAAGAATGGTACTCTTAACAATAAATGCATTCACAGGCTGACTATCTTTATTTAAACCACAACAAACAGTGACTCCTGTCTTTTTATAGCCAAACTGAGCTTAAGCATCGACGTCTGTTTATTAGTCTTTTGCTCCATGGTTGTTTCGCCATGTATTCACAAACTCTCTTTCCGAAACACAATTTGAAGGCGACTTGACCATCCACTTTCTCTCCCCATATATTACAGAGCCAATTCTTAACAATCAGTACTCAGCCTCTAATCAACCAATCAAAAATCTGAATACACCTGCACTGCACCAGATATTAACAGATGTTTAAACCAACATTTAAACCAACATTTCAAAAAGGAGAAGAGAAGCCAAGTAAAAATGATTAAAAATAGATTAATAATTATAATAAAAAGAAAACTTAAGAAAAATATTACTGTCACAGTTACACTAAGTTCAGTTCTGTCATTTCACATTCACTACCAGTGGCAGTGTTTATCACCATTCACCATGCATGCTCCGAAAAACAGTTTGGTCTTGCATGTCTTATTCTAGAAGAAACTGGTAAGTGATATAGAAGCATTATAAGGAGATTCATTATAAGGAGAGTTACATCTAATTGTCAAAAATGTTTCTTTAAAACTTTCTTTAGGGAAACAGAAGTAGCTGTGTTACTGTATGGCTAAGAACCCTGCCCAGCATCCAGCACAGCCTCCAGAACAGATTAGTGCCTTCCCTGCTCAAACACACCTGGTTCAACATAATTGTGAGATTTAGCAGCTGTCATGCTGGACACTGGCCCACCAGGACTGGATTGGGGAGCCCTGCCAATGAACAGGGCTTCCCAAAGTACAGTGTGCAGGGATGTGCGGACAGACTCTAGGGGGTGTGCATAACAAAACAAAAATTGTATCAAAAATGAACTCTTTGGGTGTTTTTAGTAAGCAGGCATTTAAAATATCATAAAATGTTCAAAGTTTCATTAAAACTAAATATTGTCCATGGCTGGATGCTATTGAAAAATACCTGAGGCTAAAATGTCTGCACTTGCTCTCAACATCACTGAGCATCACTTTTTTCACTTTGTGCAGTTTCAGATGAACCCCTCGCATTAACGTGTGTAAGCACCGTCTTTTATTCATTAATACTATTGTGGCTGCTGGCTACTTGATCTAATTAATATTTGCTTGTAGTATACAGGGACACATTCTCTCTCTCTCCTTCCCTAAACCTTTACTCTCTGTCTCTCTCAGCCAGATGGGGAATTCACCCTCAAGATCATTGACTGATCCACTTTGGTAAACCTTTCAGTCCTTCAATTATAAATCCTCTATTTTTTCCTGTTTTAATAAAATGACAGATCTGTTTTTGTATGGCCCGAGTCTCCCCGCCACCCTCGCACAGTCTCTTTGTTCTGCCACTCACGCCATGCACGACTGCAATGTTTTGATACATCTCTCTTAATCAAATTTATGTGCCTTGGAGTGCTCTAACAATTATAAATAGCAATAAATAATTTTTATGCATTACTAAACTCAGGGCAGATATTTAATGTGGCTGTAAATCTGTCTAATCCTCCTCTCCCACAAAAAAATCCTTATTTATTTTGCTATATATATACCTTTTCATCTTGATCATATGAAGTGCATTTTGGTGCGATCTCTTGCAGTCAAAACCATCATTGATCTAATGATGATAAATAGCGATACATTATTTTTATGCATGACTAAAACGCTGTCAATATTCATAATTATTCCCTCCTTGTGTCTCAGAAACTCTTTGAGACCCTCACACACTCTTTGAAACAAAGCTATGCAGCAGCCTCATTTAATCTGTGAGTGCATTAGAATGTTGATCTATTCTATTCTATTACATTATTGATCTTCTCAACACTGCTGTGGCTGTTCCAATAATTATCCATCCTTTTGAATATGGTCAGACATTAACTTTAATGTCCTCATGCCACTGTCGATGTATTATGCAGGTAAATGAGGTATGTCTGTTATATCTTTCATGGGGAAGGGTCGAGGGGGATGGGGGACATCAACTTAGTCAGGATGGACAAAAGTATTGGAATGCCTGGCCATTATACCTACAGGGACTTTAATGACATTGTTTTCAAATACAGTGGTGCCTTGATTTACGAGTGTCCCAACCTTTTCGAGATACGAGCCGCCTCTCTGCGATGTTTTGTTGAAAGCTAAAATGCGGGTTACGAGTATTTGTGCTTGCAGCTATTTTACAAAAGTTTCCAAAGAAAGTGAGTGTGAAGGACAGTGCTGTGAAGAAGCAGATTGAATTAAAGAAATCAATTAGAAAATCATGACCAAGGTGTGCGTGTAGTCGACTTGGCGAATCTAAATATTTTCTAAACAGCGAACATCTATCCATGAAACTATGAAGAAGCTGCTGATGGTGTGGTTTACGGAGAAGCAGCTTGCAGGAGATCCTGTAACGGAGGTAATAATCTTGAGCTGTTTACACCGATTTGCTGCACCAGACCCAGGCACTTCGGCGAATAAGGCATTGGACAAGACGTTTAAAGCCAGTCGGGGCTGGTTCAAGAATTTTAAAAAGAGGCAAACGCTGTACATTATACTTAATAAAAATAGTACATTGCTGTATATTCTATCGTAGTCTATCGTAGTGCGTTTTTATTAGTGCTTAGATTCTTATCACGCGATAAAAATATCGCCGTTAACTGCAAGCCCCCCCCGACAGAGTGAGCTGTGTCTATACTACGCAAGCTATCATGAATTTCGCCTTGATATTTCAGTGACTTGTCCGGTTCATGCATGTTTTAAACCTGTCTCGGTCTCTCCCCCGGACAGAGAGAGAGCGCGGCTGATGGTTGCTTAGCAACGACAGACGCTTCAGCTTGTGTCCTCATTAAAGGAAATGTTTTTAATGGGCAAAAAGACTTAAATAAATGAAAAGTTTAATTTGTCTCGTCTTTTTTTTGCTGATCCGAAAACTGATCTGATCCGTCACTTAAAACCATGATCCGATCCGAACCGTGATTCACGCACGTTTTAAACCTGTCTTGGTCTCTTTGTCCGGGGGGGGGTTAACGCCAAGATTCCAATGAGATTAACAGCGTTAATAAAATTAACCTATGCCCACCTCAAGTTTTTATACAATATTCATTATTTATAAGCACATTTTTCTTGTTTAAAAACAAAAAAAATGCTGTGTTTTCTGGAGGTCCGGAATAGACTAATGGCAATTCAACTAATTTCAATAGTGAAAACTGATTTGACATACAAGTAATTTGAGTTAAAAGCTCCGTCATGGAACGAATTAAACTTGTAAGTCAAGATACCACTGTACATAGACAATCTCTGTTCCAGTTCATTCCAAAGGGGTTGGGGTGGACCAAACTCATCCAACCATGTCTTTATGGAGCCAGAAGTAGAAAAGGTTCTTCCCCAAACCGTGTCCACAAAGTAGAAAGCATGGCATTGTCCAAAATGTATTGGTGTTCTGAAGCATTAAGATTGCCCTTCACTGAAAGTAAGGGGCCTAGTCCAAACCCTTGTCCATAAATGAACCACTTAATCTTTTCAATTGATGGCTCTTTAAAGAATACCACTGTAATAAATAAACTCCCTATACGCACTTAATCCTCAAATATTCAAATTGTTACAGTTACCCGATTTAAAGGCTCATATATACTTGTATACTTTAATACTATATTTTTATTTATTACATCAAGGTCTACATTTGTGTGGGTACATGTGCCAGAAATAGTCACAATTATCAGCATTTTTCTCTTTAAACCTTAAAATGGAACAGGCTGTTTTTGTCACTGTGTCTTTAAATTGAATATATGTGAATGGCCACTGTCCTGTTTTGGGTCAGCCTGGACTGAAACACGCTTTATAACTTCAGTGTGAATAAGCAGGCCTAAACTTTAGGTTAATGTAAGTATGTGTTGGCTTTTGGGACATCCTCGCTTTCATATAGGTTCGGTATGTAAATAGTCAATTTTGAAACTTTAGCAGTCACATAAACATGAACTTTTTCTTTGAAAAAATAGGAAGGTCTAGTGTGTCCACATTATGGGCCCTTTATGTAATGGCAGGTTAATGACAGGTTTGTGAAGAACATTTCAGTGAAGTAAAATCTATACATAATGTATATGCCCCACACCAATTAAAGCAGTTTCCTAGAACTGTGGTCGGATGTCCAGATGCATATGTTGCTCTTTTTTTTTCATAGGTTTTGCAATATGCATGTCTTCTCCTGGTCTTCACATGTGAACTAAACTGGATGCACAGAATGTACAGCCTCCTGTTAATCTCCAGCTCGCTGAACTTTGAAAAGGGTATGGCAGTACGTTTTTAAGAGCAGACTTATTTTGGGCTACGGTTCACTCAAATCCAAAGCGGTCAGGATCAATCCAGTTCCAGGGTCCTGCTCCTATTCTACAGACCAGCATCTCTCCAGCAGATTCTGACCCTCGTGCTGAGAGGATTTCGCCACACAGCAGCGATTGCATCGATTCTCCTCCTCCTTGTCAGAGGAATTATCTCCATTGTACCACGAGTTCCAACCAGCCGGAGTGTGCTTCACTCCACACTACTGCAAACATCACAAATCTCCAATATGAAACACTGTCTGAGGCGACGAAGGAAATGCAGGAAGTCAAAAGCACATTAGACTTTACCAAGTTTGAAAATGTCTGCTGCTCTCTATCCTGGATGTACACTTTATGGTCCATTTGATACAGAGCTATTTAGGATGGAATCAGCAAAGTACAAATGTGGCTTTCTGAAATTTTGGGGAGGAACAGCTTTCCTACTCAACCACTGTTAGAATTCACCCAGTTCATGGGTTTCAGGCTTTGAGCTCTATAATGTACACACATGAGGGTCTTTCTTCCACATTCTGTCAAGAGCACGCCAAAAACCATGCTAGCCTGAAGAAAGTAATTATCGATTCTAAAAGGAAACAAGTGTCTAAAACTGCCAATGTTGCCGTTTGGGTCTGTGGCTGCTTTCCAAACAGCTGAATAACAATTCCGTTCCTGTCCTTCATCTGATCTCGTAGTTCAGTGGATCCACATGATGATGATCCATCTACTCTAGCCATGGGCTACAGATCAGGATATATATATATATATAAAATTATTATTATTATTATTATTATTTTCTAAGTAGATATACATCTAAAGGTGCTACTGACATGAACTTCTCACTAGATCTCAGTAATATTATTTTACCCGCTGTATAAATATGTATTTTTTGTATATACATATATACATATATTTCTGGGTGCGACACAACATAAGCACCACCGCTTAGGCCTGATATTTTAACCCAGGCTCTCCCCTCTACCTCTCTCTCTGTCTCTCCAGTCTGTCTTCATCCTCTGCTCTCCTCTACTCTTTCCGAGAGCCCCAGGTTTTAAAGAGTCTCAGCTCCTCGCCTACCTCAGCTCACCTGGCTCTAGTAAAAGGAGGATTCCCGTGCTCAGTCCTGCGGGCCTATGAGTGAGCTTCGCCCCATCACATCACAAAATATGTACATATGTGCAAGGATCACTGACCTTTTTAAATGTTGCTGCTGATGAAGTGTGCTGTAGCTTGGGTTTGGAAAGTGACTGTTTGTATTTCTATTATAAGATTCGAGTCCTCCACACACTTCACAAGATAGTGCTTTCTGTGTTTTCGCACATCTGGTTCAGCTCACAATAAGCTAGATAATGAGATTCGGCGTTTTCTTGGTGCTTCTTTTCAATTAGGGAAGAAAACACCTGCGCTGCTCTTTGTAAATGTAAAGCAGCAAAGTAGCAAAGCAGCTCAGCGCTAATCCTTATTTAACTATTTTTAGCCTCAGCACCCAGTTTCGTGTTCTTCAAAGTATTTTCCTTGGTCAGAAGAGAATTAATTTTGTCTTAATGATTTGACAGTCTTCCCTGAACTACTGTTAAACACACACCCCGGAAAACATAATGTTACAAAAACTGTCGCTGCAAAAAAAGCTAATTTGGATTAAAAGCATTTCAGAAAAGCCAGGAAACCTCAGATGTTCGTGGAGCTGTGTGTAAATTAGGAAACTATCATTTGCAAATACGTGTAAGGTTAGTCACCTGGTCGGCTGCATCATTATGAATTCCAGAAGCAATCGTATATAATCCTGCAAATTCAAGCACACAAAAACGAGGCGACCGTGAAGCTCCTCAAGCCTCGCCGCATCCCATCTCATAAAATCGGCCAGTTCCTCCTGTGCGCTTCTTGGCAAGTCTCTGCATTTTTGATGAGGTCACTCCCTCAGCTAGAGGGGCAGAGAGACTTTAATGTGATAGTCACTCACTGTTCCCTTAGCCAGTTGTTCAAACCATGTTCAAGCTGCTCAGCGATGAACATGGAAAAAAATATAAGTGCAATGATTCATTATTTAACCTGAACCTTTCTTGAAAAACAACAAAAAATCCTTAAAAACAACAAAAAACTCCCTAAATGATAGCATAGGCATTCTACTCATACACTATGTGCAAAAGGCCCAATTTGCTTCAAAGCCATCATCTCTGCCCCTAAAAAGTCGTCGATGTCTTGCTTCAATGACTGCCTACCTGTCACACTCCCACCCATCATCATGAAATTCCTGAGAGGAGACACATAAAGACCCAGCTGCCCTTTGCTGGACCCCCTGCAGTTTGATTACAACGTCCTGCTACTCATCACCTGTCCCTCACCCATCCAGATAAAAGGACACATGCTGTTCCTAGATTTCAGTTCAGCTTTCAGCACCATCACTCCTCAGCATCTGATTGGAAATCTGAGCCTGCTGGGCCTGAACATCTCCCTCTGCTTCTGGATCCTAGCCTCTGAGACCTTAGTCAGGCAGAATTGAGAGCAACATCTCCAGCACCACCACTGAGAAAAAAGACCCCCAGGCTGTGTGCTCAGTTCTCTGCTAATCATGTCGATGATTCACAACCACATCATCAAGTTTGCTGATTACACAATCATGGTAGGTTTGAATAGTGACGAAGAATTGTTCGTTTAATATATTGACCCTTATAGTCACACGTGAACCCACCGCAGCACAATGTGAATGATGTTAAATTCTTTTTATGCATTTAACCCATTCATCAAGTGAAGCAGTGGGCGGCCGCCAACGAGGGGCACTTGCGGAGCAGTACGTGGAGACGGTACCTTGTTCAAGGGCACCTCAGCGGTGACGCTAACAGTTTGTATCACAATGTATCTCATATATCTGTGTGTGTGTAGTTTAGGGAGTTTGCACTGAACTCTTTGTCTGCAGAAAAGATGTGGGAAAGTATATCACAACGTATTTTGAACTCTCTTATTTCGGATTCTTATGCACTTGAATGATTACAGGCAACGCTTAAGATAAGTAACCGTATACGGTTATCACGTACGTATAGCATATATAAAGCTAAGATAGACTAACAGACTTTGAACAACTCCTCTGTAGGACTTTGGTCTGCTGTGTGACTTGTTCCCTTACTGCAAGAATAAAACCACCTGTTAATTTTGACTCCATCTCATGGAGGGCTTCCTTTTAAACAAGAGTCCTCTGGTATTTTTCTGACAGGACGGTAAGGGAGCATAAGGAGAGGCAACAACATGGACAACTGCAGAACCAACAACCTGTCTCCTAATGTGGACAAAACAAAAGAGACAGCTGTGGACTTTAGGAGAGAATGTGATAATCACTCGCAAGTCAAGTCAAGCATAGACACAGCAAACAGTGACATGAAACAGGACCATGGAGCAACACAAGAACAAAAACAGAACACAAGACTACAGGACAGTACTGCGTAAAATACAAAAGTACAACAGACAGTACAGTTATATGAAGTACAAGACAGAAAACTTTACTCATTGTGGAGGAAGTTGCTTATGCTTATGCTCAGAACAAAGACAGAGAACAATTTAAAATATAAAGTCTAAAATAAAAGCCTAATAAAAACTCTGCAGCAATAATATAGAAATGTCTTAAACTATGCTATATACACAACAGGATGCAGTACACATACTATAGATTAATAACTTACTGCAAAGCGATTACTGCTAAGCGGTAGTAGTACTAATACTATTTTAATGAATACAGTATGATTACAGATCCTGTATTCTAGCAGCAGAGTATGCAAAAAATGCCCAAGAAATGCAAAGACTGAGGTAGACAGCAATAAATAATGGTGCAAAAATAGCTAATAGCAGAAACAGAATTAGAAAAATCTATACAGCATATACAGTATAAATTCAGCGTATTTACAGATGGGGAGTAAGTTGCTTGGTATTCCCATCAGAGAGAACCTAACTTGGACCCTCAGCACCAACTTCATTTATAAGAAAAAAGCATCTCCATTTGCTAAGAAGACAGAACAGACCCTCACCATGTTCTACAGAGGGACTACAGGAAGCATCCTGGTTTGGGAACTGCACCGCCTCACACTGCAAGCCCCCGCTAGAGATGGCAAGGACAGTCAGGGTTTCCCTCCCTTCTGTCATGGACATTTGAACCACAAACTACATTCACAAAGCCACCAGTATTGTGGATGACCTCACACAGCCCTCTCACACTCTCTTCTCACTTCTGCTGCCTGGTAAAAGGTTCTGTAGCTTGCAGGCCTTTCCTGCCAGTATGGGGAACAGTTTCTTCCCCCAGGCTATCAGACTTCTAAACCAGAACTGAGCTTCCCACACACAAACACACTCCTGATCTGCTCTTTCTTCTAAACACACACGCGCCCTTAAACTCTTCCCCATAAACAAATCATATCTGAACTGCCACCCCCTTTAAACAGTTTAATACCGGACCCTTTATGCTCTTTATGTATACACTCCTACATTTTGTCATCTTTGCACAATATTTATTACTGTGATTCCCAACCTCATAAAGGAACAACAGAACATCATTCATTCACTCTGCATATGGCTGAAAAGACAATAAACACCTTCTTGACACCTTAACTATGAATAGACCTACACAGTCATACATACAGACAGTCAACACAGTCCTATAGATAAAGCCCATCTTCAGGATCATTCTGTTTTTCCTCAGCAGCTAAATCTGCAATGAGAGGCTCCAGTCATTTGGCATAGAGTGACTCAGTTGGCGATTATATAAGACCTAACCTCTTGTACAAGGTGCTCGGAAAACCATCTGGACTTATCATGAGTATGCATGAGTGCCCTAATCTAAAAAGCTAGAAATCAGAAATGTAGAAATTAATGTGCTTATATTGGAAATACTGTTTCATTAGCTTGATTATTTTTGACTCTCTCAAACTTGGCTGAACGGTCTCTCAGAACACAGTGTTCTGAAGTTCTGAGCAAGTCTGCTGTCAGCCCTCCAATTCTACAAATGGGCAGCGAGCAACTCTGACAGCAAATTTATGAACGCATCCCTTTAATTCAAGATGTTACGCTTTATCTGCTTTCAGCCGGAGTTCAAATGTATGAAAACTCTGCCTTCATCTCCGTCCAGAAGTCTGGACTCGCTTGTCAAAATAATGATTAAATACTAAAATGTTATTCAGTGTAGAAAGTTATCTTATAAAGTAAATGAATATTTTAATAAGTTTTATTTAATATCATAGAAATAAAGTCAAGTATTTTATATTTATTTCTAAATTTATTCTAAATTTATTTATTTCAGAATGATTGTAGATACACCAATCAGCAATAACATTAAAACTACCTGCCTAATATGGTTTAGCTCTTCCTGGTGCCACATAAAGGAGGTGTGCTGTGGCATCCGGACCAAGACATTAGCAGCAGATCCTTTAAGCCCTGTAAGGTCCATGGACGGGACTAATTCATCCCACAGATGTGAGACAGAGATCTGAACCATCTTGGAGCACTTCTGAGGTACTGAGCACTTCATACCAGAAACACCTCACAAGACTTCGATGTTTGTAGCTCAGATCAAGTCGTCTATTCATCACAGTTTGGACCTTGTCAGAGTCACTCAAGTCTTTACACCGGCCCATTTTTCCTGCTTCCAACACATCAACCTCAAGAACAGGAAGAGCTAAACCATACACACACACACACACTGCAACACACTGCAACACACACACACACACACACACACACACACACACACACAATGCAACACACACAACACACACACACACACACAAACACACACACACACACACACAACACACACAAAACAACACACACACAACAAAACACAATACAACACACACAAACACACACAATGCAACACACACATACAACACACACACACACAATG